>OMNZ01053039.1:0-10146 GCA_900303255.1 Lesueurigobius sanzi
AGAGAAATAAGACAGATTATAAGTGTAAAACCTCAACTAAAAAATGTGGTCCTGTTGTGGCTTAAGGTGCAAGAACAAGAGGAATGACATTTGAGACGATAAAATAAGGTTTTATCTGATATTTACAACAACAGTTAGACATTTACTAGGACAACAGCTACAAAGGAACTATATAGGGATCTAGCCTCCCACCTCCAGCTAAGCCCCAAATGTTTGAAAGGGTCTACACCTCTTTTAAAAGCCTTCCTGAGCACATTTACAGATGCCTGTAAACAGATGACCTGATTGCCGTTAGCAGTTAGCATACATGGTTAAACATTAGCTTAAATGGTAATAAACTCTGGTATATGTGGTTTATTTAATTATTACAGTATTCCCATACTCTCCAGCCTGTTGTTCTCGGCTCTGATGCTCTCTGCTAAGCGCACATCAAGTGGAATATTAATGAGTACGAGTATAAGTGATATCAAGCCGTTACTGGTATTGATGCACCCCTATATACAAGCCTCCAGTTTCAGCCAATGGCATCCAAACAAATCAAGAACATGGTGATAAATGCAGTTTGAGTGCAGAATTGACAGAAAAGGTCCAGTGATGGTTTATGGACACAACAAAAACCATTGAAGCGCTTCCATAGTAAAAGAAGAGACAACCAACGTAAATAGGATTACTCTAAACTGCGTAAATGATGCAAAATTCTACTCCAGGTATGTTTTTGACGAGAGAACAATATTAAAATATAGTTAAAAGCTCATACAGAGTGCCCATTCACTGCAGAGGACATTGCTTTACTTACAGTATATGACTGCAGGCTTTGCGTTTAGCTTATTACAATTAGAAATTCTCTGCTAAACTTATTACTAATCCCCTGACATGTTTTTCTATCTCACTCTTGGATTTCAAGCACCTGTCTGTTGCCTGACAATCGGACCAGGCAACATTGGGGCTGCTGCTGTGGAGTGGCGCGGGGCTGGCTGGATGGGTGGGTGGGGTGGGGGCAGGCAGCGCTACATACCAGAGAATATGACTAGGTGCTCCAGGTCTGACAGATCTCGGCCTTGGCTGACGAAACTAAAGCACTTGCACAGATGTTTTCTACACAGTGGGATCAACACGGGCTGCTACCCCCGCCCCTCTACCCCGGCGCTTTCACCAGCCCCGCACTTCACACTCATAGGAGCCGCCGCGGTACAGTCCAGTCGTGCGACCCGGTGCTCCGAGCCGTATGGTGGAGGTCGGCTCGGAGCAGGGGCTGTTTGCAATGGCAGTCGCTGATGTTGAAAGGGCGTAGGCGCGGGGTGTGGAGGGAGGCCGGTGAAGCGTCAAGTGCGTACTTAATCTCATACTCGAGGATATATGTCATACACTCGGTTGATATGGAGCATGTTTGTGTACTGTATGTGCAGTGGGCTTGAGAAGATGACACGATTGAAGATTATTGGCAAAACGAAAAGGCTACTATATTAACACATACGAACGGCATTCAAAAAAGGTTGAATGCTACGGTGTTTGGCTTAGCTATTGAGCTGCAGGAGTATACTGTATACAGGGTAACATGTAATGCCTAAAACACATTAATCCAAGTTTTTATGCAGCTGAAATGTATTTTCTATCATGTTTTAAAACTATAGTTCTGTTTATAAAGCTTTATAGAGGTTACCACTAGTTAAGCCCCTTGAGGGTTTTTGGTAACCATCCATCACACTCCATAAATTCATTATTTATATTGCATAATTTTCTATAATGTGATAATCAAGTAAAGAGAAAAAAGAAATCACCTTTCCCAGCTGTGCTATGCAGAGAAAGGGTCCACAAAATAATGGTATTTATTTGTTGTTTTTCTTTTACTGTTGCTTGAAAAGTGTAAAAATGCAATATAATGAATTCAGGCTTGTGAAACTACTTAGCCTTATGGTGTGTTCATACCGAAGGCGTGCCATCCCCCCATCCCCCTCTACTTGCATGGACATGCTTATAGATGCATATTGCATATTTTTGCTTTGTTTATAACAATAAAAGAAGGAGCAAAAGCTTAAACTGACAGTCCAAACTCATTCCTAACATTGCCAACTAGAGGTGCCGATCAGCGATCATTAAAATTTTGATCGGCTGCCCGATCATTGGCCATGACTGTGTCTATTTGATCGGGTTATTTTACCGATTGATCGGCGCACCTCTATTGCAAACACATTTCTAACATGACAATTCTTCACAGGGATGAGTCGTCTTGGGTAACCCCGCAGGTGCAACACACTTCCCCCACCTTGCCTCCAGTGTCGGCAGACACTAGTGAATGAATGAGAGTGTGAATGGGTGAGTGGTGCATTGATGCCTACAGCATTTAGAAAAGCGCTTCATAAATGTGACCATTAACTTTATTAAAAAACATGAAATGTTCCATCTTAAGTGTAGACAAAAAAACATCATGTTTCCAGTATTTTGGTCACTTAAAGAGGGCCTAAACGGGCGTGCCAGAGCCTTACTCCTCCCACACCAAAAATTTTAATCTGCAGTGAAAGAGGCGTTCTCGCTAATCCAACTCCAACTGGCTCTGGGGGAGGAGCCACAGTGATACCACAGCGTTAGAGGATGATGAGGCGTGGCAGAGCTGATGACGTAGACTTCTACCGACAGCACAACTTCTATCTCCTCAGCTAACGGTAAAATTCGAATGGACTAGATACAGTCAAGAGTTCAACCTCTAGAGGGCGTTAGCCACTCAGTTTTAGGCATAAAATGACACTTTTGCTGCAGGTTTGCACTAAAATGTCAAAATATTATCTGGAACATAGACAATTCTATTACACACCAATTTATACAGTTCATCAGTAAAAAGACAGTTGGTTTGGTGCTTTGTTGCTCTTTAAGTGTGGGTGTAATGATATTTGCCAAAGGTTATCAATATAGTAATTTGTAAGAGGCTTCTCGGTGATAGCGTGCACAGAATGTACTATATGTTGCGTGGAGAACATAATATGACTCACTATTCAGCAAAACAAAGCAAAGGAGTTGTTGTTTTTCTCCCTCCACATGACAAGCCGCATTAGGGAAGATTTAGGTGTTCCATTTAGGGGAAAAACACTATTTTGATTTGGTAGAAGGCCTTGAATTTGAGCGAGACTGGTACCATCCACATACCACCAGTCCCTTCATTACGGATACAAAAGACACACTGCGCTCTAAATCACACAGAAAGAGTTCTACTCGGCAGGTCTACTCCCTCTCTCCATCTCCCCACTGACACCGGAGTGGTATAAGTCATAGACAGAGCACATGCCTGAGTGTGGGAAATCTTTACTACTACTACCGCTATGAAATATTTACGAAAAAATGTCACAAACCCTACCTTTAAGGTCGAGCATCCAGGAGCATGTACTTACGTTTTTATCTGTAACTTTAAAGGCACTCTTGACGTAATTTTCCAGCTTCTGCTCCGTCTTGGGTAAAGGTTTGCCCTGATGGAAGACGCCATTAAATCAGGTGGCATATTCATTTAAAAAGAGCCATTCGCGAAATCGTGGATGATTGCGTTACCTCCTTGACAGTCGCTGACAACTTGCTCTTAAGCTCGGCCACAGAAGGAGATTTCGAAGTGCCGGCCTGGGGCTTGTCTTTCCCCGGGGCAGGTGCCTGTGAACAAACGTCAGTCGGATAAGGAACGCTGACTGATATGACAAATCAAAGAGATTGGCGGTGTTCTACAAGGCTGCACACTTTTCTGGAAAAGGATGTCTACTTGCAATTGTTCTGGCAGGTGTTTCGATCGTGATTAGATTTGTGAGTTAGGTCTTTAAAGACAGCTTACTTGAGGCTAATCTAAACCATGAAGCTGTAGGAGGTGGATGAAACTAAAGACTTTGGTATAATCTTGGATAAACGTCTGAAGTTTCAAAGTCAAGTCAACCATGTTTGTAAGAAGGTCAAATCTGATCTCAACTGTTTCCGTTTTATCAGGAGAGTTACCACACCATTGCTGCTGTATTGTGTATGCATGCAATCTGTCCTATTGCATCACAGCATGGTCTCAAACAATTGAAACCAGTAACCTCTCTCTGTATGAACACGCACTTAGGATAATGGACAAGAATTACTTAATTACAAAAGGATTACAAATAATTATGACTTGGTTTTCTGTTTGATGGATAAAATCTATCTATTTGAAAGTATTAATCTTAGTTTTCTGTCAGTAAAGTGGCAATATGGTAGTGGAAAATGTTATTTTTATTACATTTTTTTAAAGTGAGTGACATAGATGGAGGGAAAGTTCAGTAGGGCCAGTGCAGTCAAACATTCAACTGGGTACATTTAAGACCGGTTTAAACCTTTCCCCAGACCTCAATTTAATCTAGAACCTTATAAGCTCTGTCTCACAATAACATGGTAGTTTTTGAGGGTTTAATTGTGCAGAATTGTTAAACTTTCAGAAAAAATATCATCTATGGCGATGTGTGCCAATTCAAAAAAAGCTTGTGGGCCACCAAGAATTGGTCTGAGGGCCGCACTTTGGGCACCCCTGATCCAGTATGAAGGTGTTTTCTGTTTTGTGCAGCTTTAGACTTGCGCTCAGTCAATCAATGCTCCAACAGTGGTTCTCTCGTGGTACTTAGACTTTTTCAGGTGGCACTCAAGCAGATTACTCCTTTTATCAATATAGATAATTGTATTTATGCTTGAGCATAGCGTTAAAGTTGGGCATTATTAGCTGGTTTGGACATGATTTACACCCAGGTCAGACATAATTTAGTCCAATTTAGGCCTGTTTTAGATGAATTTGATCATAATTAAGATAATTTAATTTAAAAGTAGCACCTACAGACAATTTCTCTTGTAATACTTTGAAGTTTTTAAAAAGTAGTATCAATAGTTAATGCCTTGTCTAAGAATCCCCAAAAACATGGTGAAATTTGATATAGGCTATATATTTTAAACACAGATTTTCCACCCCATTGTGTCAATGTGTCAACAAACCAAACTTATGAATCTAGGAAAATTTCAATTTTTGTTTTATATGAATGCGTTAAATGGAAGAAAACACATTGTTCTCCTTACATCAATGTCGATCTACAGCAAAAGTTTGCAATTATGATCTCATTTTTCTCTATTCATAGGGTGAACATGTAAACTCCACACCAATACAGTCCAGCAAGTGACTTTTTTGCGATTCCAAAATTCTCCTTTTTGTTTTTCCATTTCAAATCCCACAAATTCTCATGATCACATTTGTATAATCACAACTATTCCGAAAATTGCCAAACCCTGACATCACTCCCCCAGAGACACGCTCGGACCATGGCAGTGATTTTCTTTTTGCGTGCAAGCACATCGATTTAAAAGCACCTGATGGTTTGCTGACCGAGAGTCCAGCGACCCACTTAGGTTCAGACACGTGTTGGAAACCTGGCACGGCCGCGCAGCTGGAGACAGATTAAAGTGTGCGCTAAGACAACAAATTCTGCCCTAATTACTCCATCATTTTACTAATACATCAGGTGCGCGTATGCTTTTATTGTTCTCCAAGTGAGAGAGGGCACGTGCCAATGCGCAATTTTTCTATTAATGACAAGACAAGGGAGAGATCAGAGGGCAGTTACGCTCGTGAGAAAAGGACTGCGATGAAAGAAAGAAAGAAAAAAGATAAGGTGTCTAGATTAGTCAGATGAGCTTTCAGACGGCTTCCCGGTAAGAACTGACAAACTTCCTAAAGTTGTGACTAGAGTGTTACACAAGCCACAGAGCCTGTCCCTGCATGTAATGCTAGTGAGGAATCCATCGAAATTGTAGGGTTTCATTGATAGCCAAGGACATAGCTTGAAGAGAAGACTGGAAAAATTTGGGAAAACATAAAAGTTGGACAAAGGGCTGGGCGATATGATGATAAAAATCGAATCGTGATCATTTTTAGTAACATCGTCATATCGCGATTCAGTGGTTTTCATGTTTAACGCAGCTCTGAGCTCAAATACTAACACTTTCTCCAGTCACTGCTTCTACTGTCGGGATTAAACCAGAACTAAACCAGGAGAAAACTAGGAAACTAGGTCTTAACCTGGTCCAAACTCAGACAATATCACAGATCTATTCTGGACTAAACCAAGAAGTAAACCAGACTAAAGCAGAGACTGAAATCAAGGTCTCAACTAGGACCAAACAAAAAAGGACTAAATGATTACCCTAGACTAAACCAGGACTAAACCCAAGGACTAATCAGAAATAACAAACCAAGAGAAAACTTGGTCTAAAATCAGGTCTAAATCAGGACTAAACCAAGAGCATGTCAAAACTGAAACTAGGACTAAAACAGGCCCAAACCCCAGAAGCTTTAGCCACCTTTAAAAGAAAATTTACACATGAATTGTGATGAAACCGAAATCGTGAATCAAACTGAAGAAAATGGTGATAAGATTTTTGGCCTCATCGCCCAGCCCTAACAGAAAAGGGAATTATTTTTGCTTTCCAACATTTGATCAAACATTTAGTGCACCACGGAAGTTTCAAATATGCTAAATAATAATAAGCACCTTTGTCCATTGTCTAGCACAGTGGTTCCCAACCTTTATTGTCTTGCGTATTCCTTTCATTTATACTCCATGTACCCCCTGCCTCGATGATTTTGAAGATTAGTTGGAAAGTGAATGACAAAAACTCAAATTTGTCAGTGAAAAGACTCTAAAAATAGCTTTTCTTTGACTATGATAATCAAAAATACAATTTATTTTTTATCTGAAATGATTCCAAGTCCAAGATTCCCTGTTAATCTCTCGCGTAGCCCCAGGGATCCCCGTACCCCTGGTTGGGAAACCCTGGTCTAGCAAATTAAATTATTTATTTATAACAGTTTTTAGGAAAACATATCCAATTCTGGTAATGCTGAACTTTGGCCAGTAGAGTAAAGGTAATCCCACAGTGAGAAATATAGCGGTTTCAAGCTTTAAAGCGTTAGCAAAAGAACAAGGTGGTGCACCTTGTTAGGTTTACAACACCGAAAGAGTTAAACCTGTAGAAGGGCGGGGGTCAATAATGATAAAAAATAATCACTTGTCCCTGTCCCTAAGAAACAAGCCTTTTATAGCAAAGATCAAAAGGTATTAAAAACCTGCATAGCTGACTTTAAAAAGGGAACATATGCTGCTGGCCGGCTGCCAGACAAATGCGCTACGTATTTATTATTTACTGGCAGCTCTCGACTTCCAAAGGACAGCTGTGGACTGGAAACAGCTGATAAACACAAAAGAAAGCCAGCTTTTTCATCTGGCCCAGACGTTGATTACAGATGCCATGAGACGTGAAACTTAATCACAAGCACGCCATCATCGGATGCAGCGTCTCTCTTCAATCCACGGCAAACACATGTCTGTGACACCTTTTCTCATCGCTCTGTCCAGGGATGGCAAGTGTTATTTAAGCTGGAATGAGGGCTTTGAAAGGGGTGAGACAGTTCACTGGGGACATTATTCTAATCCTATAAATCCTCAATGCAATTATAGGGACTTGTCTTTTAGGCATTTGTTTTCCATTTACAACATTTATAGACTTAGTCAGAAGCAAACATCATAAAATCCAAAGGGAAAATAATTATATATGCAAAAGTGGCGCAGATCGACAGGCACCTGCTTGGACACATGTAAATCAGTCACTAACACAATGACTCACACCCTTTTGTGACAGCCTGAATGGAGTGGTTAACACGTTTACGACTATGACGTGTGCCAGAAGGCATTGACATCTCCACACCACCATCAATCAAGACACACCAGCTGTGGATGAAGCCAGAGATGGAGTTAGCCATTTTGCGCGTTGAGCCTGTTATGCAAGAAGGTTGAGTCCCACACTGGGCTGAGAGAGGTGAGAACAGCGGAGCTGGCAGCACTTCTGACAGCCCAAATGTAATGACCAGTCACCTGTGTCAGAGGAACCAAAAAAAGGAAAAAAACAGACATCCACGCCCGCTCTCTGCTCCTCAGGGGCATCTGGAAGCACAAGCTGCACCAGACTTCAAACACAAAGTAATGGGAGCAATTGGGAGAAGGTGTGTCCAGGAAGTGAGGGGTGTGAGGAGGTTGTCAAGAGCGAACAGTTGTTGTGGAGAAGTTGAAGAAATGTAGGAGAGGGGCGGCAGAGTTCCACAGGACAGGGCCTCTCTTCAGTGTGTGAGGAAACACTCGCACTACAAGAACCTTTAGTAAAGGGCAGGAGCCTTACAATGTGCCAGTGGCTGTCTGCAAAGAGTTATTTTAGTCAACCAAAGGGTTTGTCATTGTAGCATTTATAACAACTTCATTACTGGACCTGCATTTAATCAGGAAAGTCCCACTGGCATTGAGAATCTGTTTTTCCAAGAGCAACCCCTATTGTACATGTTTTAGAGATACTGTAGGATTGTTCTATGTGCTCTAATGTTGCATGTGCGCACTTGCAAACTCCTGGTACCTTCTTGCTGTGAGGAAAGAGTGATAGCAACTAAGTAAAATGGTAAATGAGGATTTCATTGTTGTTGTTTACCAAAGTAAAGCATAATCCTGAAATAAATCCCATGATTTAGACTTCATTGGACAGCAACTATAGTACAAAATAGTTATGCAGATTCGTAAATTCTGCAAGCCAGACCAATACGTTTTGTTTCATACCTTTACACGTTTTGACTGCAACATCGAGACCCGGAAACACACTCCCCAGACTGTAAACCGGGATGAGGGGGCCTACAGACTGTCACACACCTGGGATCAAGCGCTGAAGACGGCTCCAAATCGAATGTTACATAAATCACGGACACTTCTGAAGAAAGCAGCATAGTGCAGCCGAAACATGTTAAATTATGAAACAAAACACACAGGTCTGGCTACAAGACCTCAATCATCATAGGTATATCTTGGAGGCCGGCAGAGAGTTAAAAGTAGTGGGATGTTTGGCAGTTTGGTTGCCACTGGGCTAATCCCCGGAGCTTTTGGAGAGCCACTGTGTTATGTCTGGACAACAGCCACACACATCTCCCGCACAAGAGGAGCTCTGGCCCAAAGGGATTCAATTTCTCCCCTCAGGAAAAAACGCAATCCAGCGGCTTAGTGTTCGACATGACAAAGAATCACAGAGCTTTCCATCAACGTGTCAGCGCCGACGACTATTTACACTGCGCACATGAACTTATCTAAACCGACATTTTATCTCATCAAGGTGCGGCGCGTTGTGAAAGAGCGCCGGGCGTAATCTTCGCCGGGTAATCTGGCCGAAATGTGCCAAAAAAAGAAAGGTGTGAGAGAGTGTCACGGAAGACGTCGGCGGATTAAGAAAGTGGGATTAGGCCACAGGGTCAGGGGTTTGAACCTTGCCCCGGGAAACTGCAGAGGGGTCAGGTGTGTTTGCTTAACCGCGTCAGCCGTTCACACTTGGGCTCAGGGAGGTGGTAGTTAAAGACATTCCATTAGGCCACTTAGCTCGAAGGCTGTGATCACTTAGAATGGTGTAAACTAGTGATTAAAATCTGCTTTATGTGCAAAGACGGGAATTATTCAAGTTACCGCAATTCATTTAAGAGTCATCTTAAAGGGGATTCTACCCATACAATTTTACAATCATCTAACCCCATCAACCCCTGGTTGTTTCCCAACCAGGGGTGCGGGGACCCTTTGGGGTACGCCAGAGGTTAGCAGGGGGTACTTGGATTCAAATTGGACTTTATTATTATTATAGTCAAAGAAAAGCTCAACCTCTTAAGCCCGTGGCTGTTTTTTCCAAATTTGGTATACATATACTCTGGAAGGCTTTAACAGCTTGTAAAATGTCTAAAATGTTCATATTGCTCTCATATGATATGAATGTCTATGGGGATACTGTAGATGTGAAAATTTTCAAGAAAATCATAGTGGGCATGAGTCATTGAGGTTGAAAGACAGAAAATATGATTTCCGCCTAAAAAAAAACCACACACATTACAGCAGGTCAGCAGCTTGTTTTCATTTTAAAGAAGCAAATAAACATCAAAGATAGTAACTACAGCTAATTATTGACTTTTTACCAACTGTTTATCTCTGTAACAATAAAGAATTGAAGAGTTATTGAGGTTTAGTCTAGGCGGAATCCCATTGTAATAAATAGGGCACAATTTGGCACTTTTTGGCCAAAAAAAAAATAAAATTTGTAATATTTCAATGA
>OMNZ01053039.1:14495-24806 GCA_900303255.1 Lesueurigobius sanzi
CAAAACACCAATAACAATCTTATTTCAACTTATTTTTGTTTAACTTTGAGTGTGTTGAGGCTGTTTTTCTTAATTTTTAGTGTAAATATCTTGCCCCATGGACAAGCATCTTGAAATTAGTTTCTCAAACCAAGGACAAATGTACTTATTTCAGGAAAATTAATTTCTAAATTACTTAACTTATGACTTTTTGCAGTGTACCGTGTCCTTGGGCCAGACACCCACTCTGTATGTGCACATTTCGTATGACTGATTGATTTTGTGTGACTTCTTTTAAAACATTATTGTCACAAAGTTAAGCCACATAAGCATTTGAAGAGCTTGGTTCACATGGTCTTCAACTCTAAAAGCTAGTCCTAATGATTACTTTTTAAAGATGTAAAACACACCTGAGTGACTGAGGGATTACAGACAAACCCATTTCTAGTAACATCGCAATTATATTTGAAAAAATGAGTATTTGTATGCTTGAAGTAGATTTTGATCATGTAAGGTTTTTTTTTTGTATGTAAACACCATTACTCATATAGTCAGTGAAACACTCTTATAAGAGTTTGATACGAGTTTGTTTGAATGTGAGAAATACTGTTCCTAAAGCTTGCCAATGATTTAAATCATAATTTAGGAATGTGCCGTCATGCCACATCTGCGAGCTTGTATGATAACAAGTGTTTACACTACTGAGAGAAGGGCTAATCGATCCCAGCTTTGTTACAATAAAATGACACAGAGTAATTAGAGCGAGCTGAACAAGTGCAGGAGAGAAAGCTTTGGAGTAATAGAGCGCGAGGAGAAGACAACAGAATAAATCAACAGGTGACACTCGGCTCAAGCTCTGGCCCGCGGCTCCACTCCGCGTTCATGTCGCAGGTATGCGCATCTGTCCTGCTTTGATCTCTCCCTGGCACAGTCTGCACTTGGACGGCTCTCTTCAGAAAAGGAGAAGGCAATCGTAGACGCACCCACGTAAAAATGCAGCAGACACACACACACACACACACTAGTAAGTTATTGTGGTAACACGCGAACGCAAGTGTTCAAAGGCAGCGGCCAGGTGCACAGCTGAACCGGCACGAGAGACAATAAAAAGGAGCGATCGCATTAACGTGGCATGACAGAGGGACACAGATATGCAGAAAAATGAGAGATGCTTCCCGTAAGTGTGTTTGTGTAAGTTCGCCTGTTGCCCTCAACATATAATCATTAAATAACCTGCTAAATTTCCAATATGCCGGATGCCGTTCCAGGTGTGGGGAGGATTGAAGAAGTGACCCTCTAGTTCGCTGATGTCAAACAGTCAAACTAGGGCTGCGTTCATTATTCTATCATGACAACACGGCTACACAACATCTGTAGTTGTGGCCAAAAGTTTACATACTTCTCTGTGGCCATTTTTCATAGAATATGAATGATAACAAGAATCTTTTTTCCCTCATGGTTAGTGGTTGAGTGAAGCCATTTATTGTCAAAGAACTGAGTTTACTCTTTTGAAATCATAATGAAACAGAAACGAGACAAAAACCTCAAAATGTACACTCTAGTGCTCAATCTTTCGGCCATTTTTAGCATTTTTTTAGTGGTTGTGCGAAGCCATTTATTGCTCTTGATCTTTTGAAATCATAATGAAACAGAAACTACTCAAATGTCCCTGATCTAACGTTTACATGACCTTCAACAACTGCCTGGAAAATCGCTCAGGAGCAAAGAAAAACTCACTTCAGCTGAAATACAGGACTCTCTGACAAAATTGGATTATCTTTTTTAACAATAAATGGCTTCACACAACCACTCACAATAAGTGAAATAAAGGTTTTTGTGTTATCATTCATATTCTATGAAAGGCATAAGTTTTGGCCACAACTGTATCACATAAAACAAACATATTGCATCATTAGGTGATGGAACATTTGTATCGCAAGAAGCCACAATATACCTATTGAAAGGCCAAAACCACTTTTTGAGATAGACACTTTTGTTGCCAACTCCCTCTAAAACAAAAAAATACATGGAACCAGTAAATGTCCAAACGTATCGCAATATTGCACATCCATGTCGCATATCACATGTTAAATTCAATATCGCGCAGCCCTGGTCAACAATATATAGTGCTATACTTCCTGAATGACAAAACTCGTATTGTTGCAAATGGTGGCGTATAGCAAGATGTTTGTGTAAACTCTCAGTCGTACAGGAGATCTCCATCCTAGGCAAAGGTTCGTGAGCAGTCATCTGTACGCAACGTTTTGCCCCACAATGTAAAACCGCTAATGATCACGCTCTTGACATACAGTAGATCAGCAGAGTCACTAACGAAGCTTCTTGGCAAAAGGTAGAATTATGCTTCATGCGGGTACTCGATAATAATCTCAAACACATCATCATTATCTTGTCGGTATTGATCTGCAACAGCAATAATACCATGGCCTTCCTGCTTCTACAACATACTCCCCATGTTTTGGACAGTACCCCACCCCTCACTGCTCTTCAGCGTAGCCACCGCCAATAAAGAAAAACAAAGAGAGAGAGAGAGGGGAAAAAAAGGCTTGCATGTGTAGGGCAGTGTAGTGCTGTTGCTTCGGCAGATGTTTTTGCACTTGCGATGAAAGGATAAGCTTTGCCAGAGATCGTAAGTAAAGTGAGCAAAGTATTTCCTGGACACGTTTGGACTCGGGAGGAGCTTTGGGACCAGGAGGTGCTTTTGCTGAGCTGCTGCTGCACCAGGGAACATTAAATGATTACTCACAGCTCCAGCTACATGCTTAAATTTTTATTTTAAATTTTGCATAATACCACCCTTTAGCACAGAAGAGAGCTTAGGAACCTTTGTCAACAATTGCTATTGCTTAAGCATGCAAATAAAATAACATGTAGTACTTGTTACCAGGCCTTTTTTTATTTTTTTTAAGGTCTCACTCCTCACACGTGATTGTGAAGTTATTAGCAATTCGCGAGCCCCAACTCTGAAAGGAACGCACCATAATGAATAGGTACGTCAGATCGGCGTTTCTTACGCAGCGCAAAGCATCAAGCTCATTTTGTAAGACATCCAACGAGAGCCAAGAGCTGTAGTTATTGATCCACAGCGAGGAGAAGAAAAAAAATGCTGTATTGCTTTGAGGGCAGTTTCCAATGAACTAATCTGCTGATGGCACTGCACAATCAGCTGAGTGTGTGTTCTTTTCCGAGACAGAATGTAATGAACTAATTGCAGCATCCGTAGAAAAGGCATTACGTAATTCAAGCACAATAAAGCACAATAAGGGTAAGTGGGCCCAATGTAGAATGAGCTGCATTGGGAATTTGAGTCAAGAGTCTTGCTACTGAATTAGGAGATCAAATAATAAATATCGGAGTAGGGCGGGGCCATATGATGATAAAAATCGAATCGTGATCTGATCTCCATGCCGACCTGCTTTGTGGCGAACATCGTCATATCGTGATTCAGTGGTTTTTGTGTTTAATGCAGCTCTGAGCTCAAATACTCTCCACTCACTGCTCCTACTGTCAGGATTAAACCAGAACTGAGAGGAGAAGGGAGGGGAGAGGAGAGGAGAGGAGAGGAGAGGAGAGGAGAGAAAAGAGAAGAGATGATAGTTCTTTATTGACCAGGAGTAAAGTAGGTCTAAAATCAGACAATATCACGGACTGAATCTGGTTTAAACCAGAACTAAACCAGGAGTAAACCAGGAGTAAACTAGATCTAAACCAGGTCTAAAATCGGATAATATCAAGGACTGAATCTGGATTAAACCAGAACTAAACCAAGAAGTAAGCCAGACTAAAGTAGAGACTGAAATCAAGGTTTGAACCAGGACCAAACTAAAAAGGACTAAACCAGGGACAGAATGAAATGATGATTACCCTGGACTAAACCAGGACTTAAACCAGGACTAAACCAGGTCTAAACCCAAGAACTCAATCAGAAATAAACCAAGAGAAACCTGGTTCTAAATCGGGTCTAAACCTGGACAATACCACAGACTGAACCAGGATTAAACCAGGTCTACAACATGAGGAAAACATGTCAAAACTAATACTCTGACTAAAACAGGCCTTATCCAAGACTAAACCCGGACAGCCCCAGGTCTAAATCCAAGAAGAAGCAGATGGCTTTAGTCACCTTTAAAAGAGAATTTACACATGAATTGTGATAAAAATCGAAATCGTGATTTAAACTAAAGAAAATCATGATAAGATGTTTTGGCCATATCGCCCAGCCCTAAGTATGAGTGTAACAGTAGTGCCATCTCACGCTTTTGTTTGATGCACTTGCAAATAATAATTAAAAAAACTTAATGCCATTCAAGAGCAAGATTACTCATCACAAAGCTTGCAATTATCTTGGTAATGTAATGTGCTCTACAAACATGTCCACCAAAGTACAGCTGTGCCCATTTCCCATTGGGATGTTTGTGTGTAGAAGCCTGTGTTTGTGGAAGAGTGTGACACGGTGCGGCGATGCTAGTGAGACGGTGAGAATTGAAGCAGATTACAGAGGAGAAATCCGATCATTACACCGGCCCCAGCCTGTGTTTTACTCTGGGAAAACAGGTGGGAGCATGAGCAAACAGCATTAACCACTGAGGTGTTTTGTCTCGCTGCTCGGGCTGCTGTATGGTCATAGGGTGCACGCATGGGAACTATAGGGCTGAGCAATAGATCACTAAATTATAGATGTTACAATATCTACAATATTCAATCAATCAGGCTTTACTTATGAAGCACTTTTCATACAAGAATGTTACACAAAACGCCTTACAGCTTCAACCCAGTGACCCCCATGAATATTCACCCATATACACAAAGAATCACTCCCCTTCACAGACCCAACCCCTCGACTCCCACAAGTATTCACCCACCCACATACACACACATCAATATTATATTAATCTTGTAAGAAATTGAAGTATTTTGACAAAATATGTCTCTAACTTTTGCCATAATTTGCTTTAATATTAATATATATATATATTTTATATAGCGACACTCAAATATGCTTCACATGGCATTATTCATTCACTCCATACTTTGTGCTGGTAATGCCCTGGGGTAGACTGACGGAAGCGACCACCACCAACACTCACCCACCACATTCACCCAGGCTTCCGGGCCATTTTCCCAGCAGCCTCCCATCCAAGTACTGACCAGGCCCTACCCTGCTTCAATATCATCCGGCCAGCAGCTAAAAGGGATAAAATAAAATGGATAAAATACTGTTGTTATAGTTCTTTATGTTCTGTAATATTTGACTATTTCTTATGTACGGTCTAGTAGGCCTAGGTTTTAGCAAAAATTGAATGTAGATTTTATATGTATATAGTATGTCCTCACAAGTTGTTGATTCAAGCACTGAATATGCTTACGTTTTGCTTCTGAAAAATCAGTCAAGAAACATTTTTTTTCCCCGTGGTGCTCGTGAGCTACTGTTGACTGTCAGAACCAACGTCTCGAATCTGCACAAAGATTCCACCATTGCCGTGGATTATTTTTAAACTATCAATATGCTATTTGACTGCACACCAACTTTCTCATCTCGATCTTTAACAAATCAAAAAAGACACACAGACAATCCCTTTTACAAAATACACTTCACTAGACTTCATAAACAAACCAAACATTTGGCGCTGTAGGCTGGTGAAACGCTACAGTAACCCCCACTAAAGCTGGACACACATTAGAGGACTTTTAGCCAGATTTTTAGTCTGAGGAGGTGTGGCTCAATAAAGACTCTCATGGCATGATCTGTGGTGGGACTCCTCATGTGTGTGTATGTGTGTCCTCATGTCTGTCCTTAAGTGTGTGTGCGTGTGTGTGTGTGTGCGGTCTGTGCACAGATCTTTAGTCTCAAAAGATTAAAAATCCTCTAGTGTGTGAACACCTTTAGGCCTTTTTTTGTAACACTTGTATTGCTATTTACAAACATAAGTAAGTTGACAGGCTTCTCAAAAAGGCTACACTGTAGTCATTATTCATTTACTCTATTCTCAGCGGGCGGTAAGCTACTAGTCAGTCATCACTCATTCAGTCAGACAGACACTACATTCACAGAAGCAAGGCAGAAACAGCGTCTTGCTCAAGGATATAATGACAGCCTGCACCAGCGGAGGGTCACTACACTATACACATTAATCTTAGACAATAGAGAGAGTATTCCATCAGGTAATAGTAAAAGTGATCATTTCCACCTGCAGTCTCAGCACACTGATGTCTTTTGTTTGTTTCTTCTTAAAATGCTGTTCATGTCATTGCTTTTGTGAGGGGGGGGGGTTTCAATGTTTGTATTTTATGGTTTGTTTGGGAATATCAGAGTCGAAAAATTACTGGAAATTGAGGATACACACCACAGGAACTTGCCATAAAAGTAGGCAACTCTTTAACGGTGTCAAATTGCGATGGTTGATAGAATACTGGATTAAGCCTTTTGGGTGAACACAGGTAAGCGGTGCCTTTGTGGTAAAAGATTCTCAGAAGACATGTCACAATTTGTTTGACTTTCCTGACATCTGGTGGCCAACGTAGGACAGGGATCATGAGGAGGATAGATGTGCCATTTGAAATGCACATGTAGATGATGCTGCAGTTTTAGTTGGAGAAGTAAGACATTGAGAAAAGTAAGCGAGAGATTTACCTTTTTAAAGTCAGATTTCGAGGGCTTCTGCAACTTCACGTCATTTTCATCGCTGTCGTCATCATCTTCATCACTTCAAGGCAAGAAAATGAATGTAAAGTATGTAGATCGAGTTTCAAATAATAAAAACTATATGCAGTTTTGAAAGCATACTCATCATCCTCATCATCTTCATCGCTGTCATCTTCATCTGAATCCATCTTGATCTTTTTCTAGAGAGAAGTGAGGATATTGATTTTTGCAATGTCTAAATGGTGCCAAAATAGATTAAGAGTTGTTTTATTATTATTCACTCAGCACAATCCAGTCATAAGAGCAAGTTCCATTAACCACACTTTAACCTTACACTTTAATGGCAATAGTTTGGCAATAGTTACCAATGGAGGCTTCTTCCCAGACAGCGCAGCAGGTCGTTTCACTGGTGATGAGTTGTTCTCCTCCTCATCTTCGTCATCTTCAGACTCCTTCACACCTGCATTGAGGGGGAAAAAGGCGTACGTTTTACTGTTTAATAGTTTATATACTGTCGTTTCTACCACAATTTTATCTCATCTTCGGTTTATTGAGCTAATGTTCACGCATTTCAAGCCAAAGTTACACTAGGGAGGCATTGTATAAAAGCCGTATGGAAAATCGAAAATGTTGAACCTGATTGAGTTCACAAACTTGCGCTAATTGGGTTTGAGGTAAACGATGATTACAAATTGCAATATTTGATAACAGTCTTGAAAATTGCCTTAACAATACCGTGATGTTGCACAAAACATTTCAACACAGTACGATCCACTATTCTTCCTTTAAACGACAGAGCACTTAATTATCAAAACAAGGCTGAAATTTAACATTTCAGACAAAATACAGAGAGAAATTAATCATCCATTTTTGATATATTGCTGCTTCTTGAGACATGAATTTTGCATTACCAAATAAATAATTTAGCAAAAAACTGTGCAAACAAATAGTGGTTTGAAGTCAAATGACAACTACAGATTTGAAATGAATTATAAATATTATTGCAGTGTTAATATATTTTCTTTTAACCACATTTTGCATCTTTGTGAATACTTACCAACAAAATGCTGCCCACTGATGTAAACGGGGCCTGAGCCAGACTGAAGCCGGAAGGTAACAGGAGGGGTGATCTCAAACCCACCAAGAGTCACCTGAGTGTAAAATAATGTTGTTCAGCAAATACTGTGATCCCATGAAAGTGTACAAAGTAGGGCTGAAACAACTAATCCAACTATTTTAGTTTCTGGAGACATAGAGTAAGAATTACATCAAAATGTTGTATTTTTTTGTGAAAAAACTATGTTGTCTCTAAAGGTATTGGTTATAGAATTTTCAAATATTTTAGCTCTGATTGTTCCAAATATGAGATAAATCTCAGACCATAATCTAATCAGAGCAGAAAGAGGCCTCTCTCACTCTCTCACTTTCACAATCCCAGACTGAATTTTAGAGGTTCATAGCTTTCAAATGAGGAATGACATGGGAAACTTGTAAAAAGAAAATCCTACAGACATTACCTTTAAGTTTACTCTATCAACACATCCTCAAACTGTGTCACTTTAGCTTCATGTGGCAAAAAGTTTTTTTTAATCACACTTTCCATGCACCTTTTGCCGCCAAACGATCAATCGTGAAAATAATCGTCCAATTAATCGATTACCTAAATAATCGTTAGTGACAGCCCTAGCACAAAGTTCACATACCGAGGGTAAAACAGATGGTTTCAGAGCTGCAAGTGGAACTGTGGTCGTCTTTCCATCAAAGGTGAGGCCTTCAACTTCAACCATGTGGAACTTATCCTCAGCATTGGCCCCTAAACACACCTGCACAACGCACACACTACATTTGTTTCAGGGAATAATAAATAATAATGTATGTTCTTTGTAATGTGCATTTAAAACAACTTTCAAAATAATGCAGAATTCTATAGATTAGAGCTGCACAATAAAAAAAAAAAAGCTATATTGTATTTTTTTTAACAATATAGTTGCGATATTAACATGTTTTGTTAATTAAATTGAATTAGTCTTTCAATTAAATATGTTAAAGACAAAAAAAAACTAAATCAAGACCCAAAAAAAAGGCTAAACTAGAAGTAAATCAGGATAATCATGACTAAATCTGAACATTTGCACATTGTGAAGTTACAAAGCGTTTTTGTTTTGGGCTGTCTTTGCAAAAAGCGTGTAGTCAGATTCTTGCGATGGATATTGCGTACTTCTAATATCCAGTAATGTGATACTGGCAATATATTGTGCGGCCTTAATCTATATTTAGATACAGCACTTACAGCTTTGAGGGATAGCTGCTGCTCCGTCTCATCATCATCATCTATTTCGACTTTATGCTCTCGTTTGGCCGATGTCAAGGTGCAGCCTAGTAATGAATACACACACACGTACAACAGTGTTTTAGAAATCTGAAACAGGTTAACCACACACACACGCTGGCTAAAGGCTTCTAATCTATTCAGCTAACGCTAACAATGGAGTTGAATTGGCGCGAGAAGAATCTCAGAAGTTATCCGACAAAGGATTCTATTGTCGTGGTCTGAATGCAAAAGTGAACAATTGTGCATGGCGATACGTGGACAAGAAAGGCTGTGCAATAAACAAATGGTAGATCAGTCGTTATTCTGCAGCTCACCAAATAAAAACATTTGGGGTCTGCTCGCGTCTGCCATATCGTCCTCCATCTTTGAAAGAGGCAGCGGCACTTCCGGCAACTAGCTTGATTGACACGTCACAAAGCCAATGGTGAGCTGAAATCAAGGTGACGTGTTTGGGAAGCGTAAACCAATCACATTTGAGATTTCTTGTACGTGTCGGTATCTGGCCACTAGATGGAGCTATTAGATTAGTGGTAGTACGCAGATAACATTGGCTAAACTGTTTTTGACATGTAAATGACTAGTATTTATTTATTGAATTAACATTAGTAGGCTATAATTTTAACAAAGATAAAATACACGACAATATAAATGAATGAATGAATGAATAATCTTTATTGTCATTGCAACAAGTACAACGAAAATGTTGTAGTCCAGTTGGTGTCTTCCAAAAAATGTCAATAAATGTTAAAAGGCAATTAATCCTTTAAAATGACACACAACTGACACACTCATCAGTTACATTCATGGATGTATTATAATAAGGTTATATTACGCCTATGGTCGGTCACATTTGACAGCATTCAGTGTGGCAACTGCACTTGGGTAAAAACTGTTCTTAAATCTATTGTCCTGGCCTTAATGGACAATATGATGAGGTGGTTCCATGTGAGCTTTCGTCATTTGGAATTATTGGGCTACTTACGTATTGCATTGTTTATAAAATAGGTATGCAAATTATGACACAGCATGGCAACAGAAGCCAGATGAGCCTTTTATTATTACTTCTTTTGACACTCCCCATGTTTCTTTAGAATGGAAATGATAGGAAATGGAAACCTTATGTTATGTCTCATCATGTCTCCCAAATTTGTTAGAATTCCTAAGAATAAACAAATTATATAAAGTTAGTACAAATAAGACAAGACAAATGTGATACAGTAATTGAGGTATTTCACGACCCGGAAGTAAGTCCCGCGTCGGCCATGTCGGAGGCACTCGGACTTGAGTTAACTACGCGTTTGAGCATTATTAGACAAATGATGTTGTTTTTCTCTTTCAT
>OMNZ01053040.1:0-20296 GCA_900303255.1 Lesueurigobius sanzi
AATAATCAAATGCTCAAATTAATTTTAAAAAGGCTATAGAGAATAAATTATTCTCAGATCATTTCACTCAATGTAATATAACCAATGAATATAGCAGACTCGGATAACAGACATGGATTTAGTTTGTCACTAAATAACATTGAAAACTTTTATTTTACCTAATTGTATAGTTTTTAAGTGATATCAGAGTAAGCCCAATTATGCAATTATAATAAATAGGCTAATATTGAATTTGATATTAGCCTATTATGATTTCATAATTATAATAATACATTATAGTCCTAATGTTTTCCACTGACAGCCGTGCCGAATGTTTTAGACCTGCCTGTGACTGACTGGCATGCATTTACTCCCAGAGCTCTAACTATGAAGGGGGCTAACTGGGCATTTGCTGTGAGGCCCCAATTCGAAAAGGGGCCCCAGACAATATTTTTTTCGCCCTTGAAGATCCATTCTAAAAGCTCAAATTGCATATTTTTGACAACAGCAAAAACACCACCTGAAAATACGATGATCTAAAATCACTAGAATGCAGAAAAAACACATCTGAATTATTTTTAAAAAAAATCCTGGGGGTGGCCAAAATTGTGTGTGTGGGGCGCTTCTCCTAAAATGGGTCCCCATTTTTGAAAAGCTTCACAGCCCAGTATCAGGCTTTGTCAATGTATATGATTGTATATAATTATTTTGTAGTCTCTTGGACATTGTTTTAACATCCCACCCACCCGGTGCTTAGCACCCCTAAAACTGAAAGTCTAAAATCGCCCCTGGTCCTTAGTGACAAATTCCATTATATTTCATGTGCATTAGTTTTATAGTACAATAAAGTATTGTGTTAAGGGAACGGAGGGCTACAACTTGCTGATAATCTGTCGACAGTTGGATAACAAAGAGGGCTACAACAAGAGCCACAATGTTTAGCAATATATGCCTTCTTTTCTTGTAGTTTAATGCGTCCCGAATTGGGATCTGGAGTCCAATAATATTGTTGGAGATTTCTTAATTCTACCCATGCCAAAATTGTGTAGAAAACTATAACTACAACTTCAGTCACAGAATTTGGTGTGTTGTCGATACAATTGTTTTTGTTTGACGTTTAGATCATAGGCTTTATTAGACGGGACAGCCCAGAGCCGAAAAGAGGCGAAGAGCGGAGAGAGACCTGATCCCACGATGCAGAGGCTGGAAAATTGTGGCAGTAGCCTTTACCGCTCAACTACCTGTCCGTCCCACTCAGGGTTACCTCAATTACCTTAGACTTTTCGAAAAATTCTGCATTCAAAGGCTCCATGGAGGATAATCATATACCGTATGTGCAAACTGACCGATTTATCTGTTTATCAAAAGTGAATAAAGCCTCAGTTCAATATTTGCTACATTCCACTTTAATTTGAGGGTTTTAATTTCCAAATCGGAGTAAGGTTTCAAGAATTACACCTCCTTGAAATGAAGCTGTCTGTTTTTCTAGAGGTCAAAAGGCTGATAAATGGCTAAACCCATAGGAGAACTGGCACAGCACACCACAGAGGAGGAACCCTGGAGCCTTGGCGTGCCCTTTAATACCAACTTGTTATTGCTTTTATGCTCACAAACTGTAAGTAATGGAAATGAAGGGTGCCGCTGGAATTCAGTGCAAGGCTTATATTTTTCCCGCTGATAATGTTTGATTTACGGGCATGTTCCCACAGACACGAACAGACATCTCCGTGGAGTATTTCCATTTTTGTTCCTGCAGAATAACACATTAGTGCTTATTGTAAGCAGCATAGAACTACACTATATGCTTCAAACTACAGTATATACCAGTAATTCACAAACTTTTCAGACCAGGACCTCTAGACAGTAGAGCATATTATCAAGCAAAAAACATTGTACCACACAGGGGGTACAAATAGTTGGGAAATGTACCACCAAAGAAGAAGATTCATTTGCAAACGGGTAAAAAATAATAATACAATAAACATCTCTTATGCACTATTAAAAAACCCCCGAAAGAAGCAAGAAAAAATCTAGAATTAAAATATCTAGCAAATTGAAAAAGATATAGCAAACAAAATATCAGAGTTGGCAGTGCAGATGCGATTGTGATGAGTAGAGGTTATTAATCCCAATAATTGATTGACAGCACTAATTATTACACATTTGAAATACAGAAGTATTTATAATCTATTTTTTCAATGTTAAAAAGGTTGTCAAAGAAATGTCAATAAAAATGTGACCACAGTATCGAAATCGGTATCCAGTATTGAGTTTTTTTTCCAGTATTGAAATCGAGTTTGAAATTTTAGTATCGTGACAACACTACATGGAACTATACAGTAGGATTGTAGAGTCTGACAGCGGTGGGTATGAAGGACCTGCAGTAGCACTCCTTCTTGCACTGAGGGTGTCTCAGTCTGTCGCTGAAGGAGCTGCTCCTCTACAGTCCTGTGCAGTGGGTGAGAGGTGTTGTCCATGATGGATGTGAACTTGGCCAACACCCTCCTCTCACTCACCTCCTCCACAGAGTCCAGTGGGCAGCCCAGGACAGAGCTGCCCCTCCTGACCAGCCTGTTCATTCTCTTCCTGTCCCGCTCTGTGCTGCTCGGGGCCCAGCAGACCACAGCGTAGAAGACAGTAGAGGCCACCACACTGTTTTGTCTAGTAGTTTAACAATATTTGTTTTGTCCTTCTACAGTATATTGTAAAATCTGAGATTCATGGAAATTATAAAATAATTATAAAGCATTTGTATCAATTACAAGAACCCTGGAAAGTGTGACAGCCCCTGGCCTGTTTGGAGAGTTAGGTGTGTGTGTGTGTGTTTGCGGGGGAGGTGTTTGGTTCCTGCTCTTCTCCCTCTTGTGTGCAGGTGTGCTCCTCTGGCTCTCCACCTGGCCTCCATGCTGCCTGCCATGCCACTATTTTATAATAAATAACCCTCTCAGGGTTTTAAAAACTCCTACTGTTGTCGTGTCCTCCCTCTCTGTTGCGGCCTCACGAGCCGGGGTCGTAACAAAAGTGACAATGAAAGTTGTGAAACGTGCTTATAACTTGTCATGAGGATGTTAGAAATGTGTTTGGAAAGTTGAGAGAGCCCTTAATGGCACCTGGTTTTTTTTTTCCTAGTGGAATGAAATCTGTTTTGCCCCCCTTTAGTGTATTGCAAATGCAGACATTTGTGGAAATAATACTGTGCATCTAAATATAAACCATTTTCGTCAGTTTGCAGGCTACTTTTCTTTCATTTCTGTGACAGTGACCCTAAAAAGTGACTCTGCAATTTGTAAAATGTACTTATCTCTTTCATTATTTGTAATTTAGAAACATCAGGCTTTAATGGTAAAGTCATTGAGATAAATCCTGTCTCTGTCTGTACCTGATGCACTTATAGTGATAATAACAGCTTGGGAAATGGGTGTGTTTGACATAATACCAGTTATATTACAGCATTTAGAGAGACATAGTATAAAAGGCCCTCGATGATGTGGCTTTGAGAATAATGCTCTCTGGGCAGTCATTACAGAAAACAGCTCTAAAACTGTGGTCCGAGTGCTATTAAAAAGCTGTGCAGTTATAAAACACATCACTGAAGTCTACAATGTTCCTTCATAGATATTGGGTGTACTTGGCTTATAGGAGTACACATGTTCTTTTTTTTTAGTATTTAGTATCTTATCTTTGTATTTTATACTTGTAAATGTGTACATATTCTCAGATATGTATATTCCAGAGTACCTATAGCCGGATTTCTTTCTTTATTCTATTCCCACATTTATTATTTTGTTGTTGGTATTTTAGGACTTATTTTAGTCTTAGGACTTATTGTTATTTTATTTTAAGATTTCTATTTGAGCTACTGTGACAACGCAATTTCCCTTGTGGATCAATAAAGTCTGTTTAAGTCGATGTCGAAGTCTTATGTCTGCAATATTTGTAGTACATTTTACATAGTTCTTCTTCAGTGAATCCCATTGATCTAATCTAAAGCCAAACATAGGCTCCTCCACAAAAACAAATCAATAAACAAATACAAATGAACAGCTTAGTTAAGTGTAGAAAAAACAAAAATGATCCGAGGCACTCTGAGGTTGCAAATACTGGAGCCCAGAAGAAGGTCGTGCGTGACCGAAACGCGTCGGCTAAAGTCCCTTTCTTTGTTCGAATAAAGGACTTTTATTTGCAACCTCAGAGTGCCTCGGATCATTTTTCTTTTTTCTAAATATAGACTCCTGGCTCTAGATCCTGAAGAGCACCTGACACGGGCACCTCTATACCCACTGAAGCACTCACCTTCTCCACGTCTAAGTTTAGTTAAGTGGTTGCCTCCTCACTACCAATCGCAGTGATGCTAATAAAAAACAATCGCTGTCTGTTACCTCTGTCTGGAGATTTGTATTTTAAGAGTGGCCTGTTAAAATACCTCTTGTAGAATGACATTATAATAGTCGAGCAAATTAAACCTATAGTGCGTGCCATATAGCAATTAATTACTTTTGCAAAGCCTGTTGTCTGTGGAAACATTCAGGCTGTCTGCCACTTCATAATAGTGCGGGTCTGTTATTGAGTGTGCTCCTTTTAGAAGACAATTTCCTCTCTCTAAGTAACTCCACGTGATTAGGTATTCAGCAGTGCATGTCACAGAATTGACACTTAGATTTCAGGGGATAGTCACTTTAAATAAATGCAGTAATCACTGATGACCTTCTCCACAGCTCCAGAAGAAAGGCGGTTGGTTTCTGCTCCACCGCTCCACTGAGTTTGCCATAGATCCCCCACCGTTTGCCATCTCCATTGTTTGCTTTAAGGTTATAGGAGAATGGTTCCAATACTATCTCAATTAATATCACCGCATCACGTCTTACAAAAACGTGTGTGCTCTTGATGCATCCCCATTTGCTGCCAACTATTATGCAAGTGCCCCTTACTTTTTCCTTTTTTATTGGACTCAAAAAGCTGTGATAGGTGTCCACCGGAGAAAAACAGCTGCCATTTTTGGATATTCTCTTACCAAGGTGCCTATAGGTAACACTTTTGTCTCTTTCCTTGTCAAGTCTGCTCAATGTCCTTTTGCTGCTTTTATGTCTCAAACAGGAGCCATACTGTGTCAGGAGATATGTACTTCACTTGCTTTATGGTCCGTATAATGTTCCTGTAGAAAACAAGAACACAATTCAATTTAATTTTAAATTAAAACTCGAAAAAAGTTGTTTTACACCAGCAGTACAGAGAACAATTATGATTATGGAAAAATGGTTATCAATTACCAGAAAGTGAGAACAGAGTCGTCCACTCTGCCAGTCGGACTATCGCTGTGGAGTTGTCAGCCCCAGAGGTCACCTTTAATCAGACACTTCTGTCCCGGGCATTAGCCATTACTAAGGAAATGAAAGAGCATCTTTATAGTCCCCGTAGGGAAATTTGTCCTCTGCATTTAACCCATTCTTCGAGGCCGCTGAGGCAATCCGTCAAGGAGCAGTGGGCGACCGCAGGGCAGCGCCCAGGGACCCATCTCCAGATCAGGAGCCAGACTCTTGGTCAGAATCACCTGGCAGGAGGATTTAACCTAATGTGCATGTTTTGGGTTGATGTGGTAAACAGGAGCACCTGGAGGAAACCCATCCAGACACGGGGAGAACATGCAAACTCCACACAGAAAGGCCACGTCCTGGCCCAGAATCAAACCCAGGATGTTCTTTTTGTTCCGCCCGTTGCACCCTGCCAGAGACGTTTTTGAACTTCTCGTGTCTGGGAGCCGATATCGTTCCCTTAAATGTGGCACATCCCGCCACAATAAGATACGATAGTTCTTTATTGATCTCACAATGGAGAAATTTACTTGTTACAACAGCTCTTAGGACAGGATCACACAATAAAAGCTTCTTCCCTCAAGCTGTGATGTCTTTGAACAATGCACTTGAAATTATTTTATTTTTATTGTCCAAGACATATTATCTTTATGTAGTTTGGTATTTTTAGCTCGTCTTTCTCTATATGGTATTCTCTGGTCTATATGAATGTTTGACAGTGCACTTAGAGCCCTGTACCTGACACTGCAAATGGCAAATAAACTGATTCTGATATGGAGTTTGAATGCTCTCCCTCTAACACGGTTTGGGTGCTCTGCATGGCTTTCCCCAACAACCTAAAACTTGTGGTGGCCCACTTCACCTCTTGACAGATTGCCCCACAAATTACCCTAAGGGGACAATGAAGTGCAACTTACTCTCATTCACAAGTGGCCAATTGTCAATTTTGCAAACAGGTTTCCTCACAAACACCGTTTCTTCACTCTGCATGTCCATATATCGCACCCTTATAACAATTTCCACCAATTACCACCATTTTCACATGCTGCACAATCTTTTCACAATGTATTTTCATTTCACTACAATAAAACTATGACAGAAACCTTCACTAGAGGCGTCACTGAATAAAGAAATCATGCTTCAAGTTAATGGCCTTGTTGTAATCCAATCTTCCGCTGAAATTAGCCGCAAGATCATTTTTCTGCCTCTCTGGGGATAATACAACGTAGAGCATAAAATCCCATTAAACTCCAATCCAGTTTACATGCAACCTCAATCATACTGTTTATGCTTTTATGTTACTCCGGAAGATAGATGCAAAACAAATACTGCTCATAATTATACCTGGATTGTCATTGATATGATATTTATTACTTACTTCTTAACAGTGCCTTAATGGAGACACTGTCGTAAACTAGAGAGCACAGTAATAACAATCCACATGTACAACACATTAATAGATGGGTTGTCGCCAAAAATAACTACAATTAAAAATCTGTAAGGCTCCATATGTAGTTGTATTGTGTGATTTGGGGTTTAGCGTGGCACATTTGTACATGTTAAGTGAACAAAGACTTAACTCACTTCATTAGCTGTCAGAAAGGCTTAAGACGTTTTTATTAACACTTTAATGCTATTACAGCCTCATTGGTCGGCAAGCTAGCATACATTGTACATGGAATACGAGAGAAACTATCCTTTTAATCAATATGTACTAGATATATATATATACAGTCTATGAATAGTTTGCATTTTTGATTGTATTTTTGTATCATAAATATACAGTACAAGATGTAGTCAATAGTCAAAATACAAGAGGCTACATTTCCTAGCTAATACCCTATCAAATTACATGTAATAGCTCACAGCATAACAGGAAAGACTTTCGTAAGAACAATCAGCCTACAATTTTATTTTATCTCTTGACTGTACACTAGGGCTGCATCAGTAACACCTGAAGTCAAATTGTAACTTCAAAGAATACAATAAACAAATTGCAAGAGTTTTAGGTATAGTGTGCTCTTCGTAGGATCTTGTTCTGTATGAAACATGCTAAAATTGTACTTTAGATTTCTGTTTGATCTTTGCAAGCTGGTCTTCCCCCCCCCCCCAAAATTACTATATGTGTTATTAGTGTTTACAATGTGCATTAAAGATATAATGTTTCCAATCGTAATGCTTGTCAGAAAAAGTGCCAATACATATTTAGCCAAAACTGTGCAGCCCAACTGTACACCTTGTCCCACTTGACCCATTGCCCCCCATGTGTCTTGTATTGTCTCAGGGATGTGGTGTCAGACCCAGGCGTGCACGTCGGTGGCCCAGTCCAGCAGCCGGCCTCTGTACCAGGCTCTGGAGAGGGGCTGGATGCAGAGCAGGAGGCGGAACTTTCGGAGCAGGCCACAGAACACGGCGGCTGCAACGACGACGAGTGGCGACATCATAACGAAGCCCAGGATGATGAGAGCGGAGCAGCTGTTGTCGTCCAGGTACTGGCAGATGGAGGCGCGAGCATCAAGGACCTGCAGAGAACGAGCAACAAGGACATGGGACTTTTCAAACTGCGCTATACTTTAGAGGGTGTTTAAAGGTAGTGACGTGCAAGGAGAAGGAAAGTAGGTTTGGAAGTATTGCATCGGTTAGTAAAAACAAAAGAGTATCAAGGTTTACTCAAATAAAAATGAGTGCAGTGCTTCTAAACGTTTTTCTCTCAGTGATTTTTTTTTTTTTTTTTACAACTGGACTCATTGGCAACCCCAACATGCGACCCTGATAAGAGCACAGTATTTTAAAGGAAGTTAAAGTGATATATTTCAGTTTCAGTACAAAAACATTGATTCTACAGGACAAGATTCTAAACTCCTGAGATATTATTTTGATTGCGGAAACGATTTCCTCCACCACAGCTGCTATTATAGACTTGCACTAGCAGAGTGGAGTTTGCTCATGCCGGTCTTCTGTCAAGATGTATTTGTATTACATAAATTTTCATGACCTAAACCTAACCCTAACCCTAATCTTGATCCTAACCTTAATTGACTTTGATCATGAACAGTTTGGAATGGAAATGACCATATGCATAGACTACACTATCAGGACATTCTCCAAACTGCATTTCCATTCAAAACTGTTCATGATCAAGTCAATTAAGGTTAGCATTAGGGTTAGGTTTAGGGTTACGTCATGTAAAATTATGTAATACAAATTTGAAATGTTGTTAATTGCCATTTTGTACAAGAAACTAGTGCTGGACGCATACGCAGTCGTATATTCAGTGTCTTGACAGAACACCGGTTTCCCTCATCAACCCTAGACATGCACAGTTGGCTAATCCTAGTCAGTCCTGCACAAGATCCTGGTGCAGAAAATTCTCTGTCAATGAAAATTTTGAAGGATGTCCTTCATTTTGAAGGATTAAAAATCAAGCCATTTTCATTATTTGAGAGTTTATCCTGTTATCTGTGTTTTCTTAGACACATATTAGATACAGTATGTAGTGAGAGATGAATTAATGAAGGATAAAAATAGCTTACGGCACATTTTTACAACCCTGGCCTTCAAAATGAAACCACTGTCCTGGTGAAAGATAAGATGAGACTAATGGGTGCACTGTGGTCACCCGTTGCGCTTAACAGGTTTCCATGAAGCAATGGTTAAAAGAAGGGTCAAACACAGGGATGGGAATGGGAACAATAAGTTTACGAAACACATTCTGGTGTGAACCATCCCATGCAGCTCTCAGATTGTAGCCTCAGCACCGATATATTTCCAGTTAAGTTTTGGAGACCATGCTGAAACTACTTTGTACCGCTGATGTTTTCAGAGGTAGAAGCTGTACAGGGGTATACAAGTGTGTTTTGGAGTGAGACATGTTTTTCCCCAGGTTCTTTTCACACATCTGACAGGGAGAGGCCGAGAGCTATGGTTTGCCTGCAGAGTTGCCACTCAACTGAGACAGTGAGCGAGAAGGAGGCGAGGTGAGATAAGACGGGGAGAAAAACATCAGAGGCAGATTAGCAGTGTCACAGCTGCTCAAGTACACAGCAATATGTTTCAACAACACAACAAAAGAGAAAACAATACCATTTCACAAAAAGTTTCATGCTGTCTTCTTAGTACAAAATACACATGACGATGTTCTTAAAAGACAGGAGGTTTTTTCTTCACCTTCTTTACCGGTTTCGTCTGCTACTGAAAACTTCTTCTGAAGCGTCACAAGGTCACCGGTAAAGAAGGTGAAGAAAAAACCTCCTGTCTTTTAAGAAGAACATCGTCATGTGTAGAAAACAATACCTTTGTCCCATATACAACACCCAAACACACTCCAGAGATACTGTATGTCCATCTTACGCCCAGAGCCACGTGTTTATAGATGCAGGGCCTGGCTAAAATCACATTATTTTTGCCAATGGATCTATTCAAATAGTGATAGTGCTGTCTTTGAATAGAAAACATTACTAAGGAAATTATTTAGGCTAGATTCTTGTTGGTGATTTTCTTCCTTGGATGGTTGAGGGAGTCTAAATGTGTGTTGTACATTATTGAGAAGTGTTGGGTTATTCAGTTCTTCCTTTTCTGTGCAGTCATATTTCTCTAAATCATTGTGGGGGCCAGAGCTGGATTTTGTTTATACCCCGCTCTATTAAAACTTCTTACAAACTTACTTCAACCACAGTATTTAGCATCTAACGATGAGCACAGTGCCACACATTATAAATCACACACATGTCTTTTGTATTGTCGTCACACAGCAGATGGCGGAGCTGCTTTTCTTCTCATTAACACTCACCGTGTCACTGCTCTCTTCCACTCACTGTCCTCATCCTGTCACCACATTTATCTGGCTCTATTATCTGCAATGGTTGTTCAGCCTGACATTTGCTCAGGCCTAACTGCTGCACGCTCCCTCTGCATGTAAGTATCAAAAAGAATCAACTGTGTGGCGCTTCAAGTGAAGATGAGCTGTGCTTATGAAGTTACACATTTCTGACTAGATGAAAGGTTCTGGTAAATCAATAAGGGCGATGTAGCATCAATACTGGGCCTAAATGAACAAGCTTCAGGCAAAGGATTATCACTATAGTCGTCAGGGGCTCAACACCTTCAAAGATAGCTATAAAATACATTACTGACATCACAACATTAGTGCTGATGGTGGGCTGTGGTACTAATACTAATATACAGTTGTGGTCAAAAGTTTACATACCCTTTGAAGTTTACATACCCTTTTAATCTTTTGGTTATTTTTCATAGAATATGAATGATAACTTTTTTATCACTCATGGTTAGTGGTTCTGTGAAGCCATCTATTGAAATAATTGTTCAGGAGCAAAGAAAAACTCACTTCAGCTGAAATACAGGACTCTCTGACAAAATAGTTTGTTACAAGATGCACAATATGTAAACTTTTGATGAGGGACATTGGCTAGTTTGTAGATGAAAAGCGTAAACAAACAGGTTTTTTTGGTCAATAAATGGCTTCACATTTGTGAAATAAAGGTTTTTGTGATATCAATCATATTCTATAAAATGCATGTTTTCATACACCTGCCCACTCCCAACAGTCCCTGTCAGTCTCACCTCAGACACAGCGTTAGCCACGTAAACAGCTCACTGCAGTTTTGGGCCAGTGCTGCACTCTGATTTGGGTAGGGTAAATAAAATCCAGGCATTCCACACATGGAAAAGCCAGGCATTTCGCACCAGAGGGTAAACAGTGAGATGTTCTTTTTCTGTTGGAGTGCCCCTAGTGGCCATTAGCCCATAAATATCTTCAAATAAGCCACATGTTTGTATAGGTCGCAGTGAAAAAGTAGCGGCTTATAGGCCGGAAATCACGGTGTATTAAATATGAAAAATGCCTTGTGGTCCTGGTCAAATGGTTTGACCGGACGTTCCACACACCTGTGTTAAGGTATGTAAACTTTTGGCCACAATTCAAGATGTGTATTTTTAATCAATGACGTTACGTGTTTAAAATTAGATTTAAATCTAATAGGAAACATATTATGATTAATGGGACACATTATACTTTAATAGCACAATGACATTAATGTTTTGTACAGGGAAATGATTAAAAACTTTATGTGATGTTTTATTTGTACAGAATTGTAGTTAAATATTTACTTCACTGCTCTAAAAAAAAAACAAAAACAAAAAAAACATCTTAACAAAACATCTCTAGCAGTACCAGATATACTCAACACTTAACCTTGCCTTAGAGGAGAGAGGCTGATACTTATAAACTCTGCTATTGGCTTAAGAAACCATTATTGGCATGTGCATTATGTGTATGTAGATGTTTCCAGAAGGCTGTAATTGCCTTTCTCTCACAAAGACGCGCTCCCTGTCGCTCTCCTAATGAGAGATAATGCAGCCATTTGTTACGAATGGCACGCGCATTCATGCCTGAACTCCCACAACAAGAACAGGACCTGTATAAGTGAGGGGATTGCATGACTATACAAGTATACAACTATATATACATGGCACTGGTTACTCTCATTGTTGTATGTATCAATACAGTAGTTACTTTGAAAATGACTTGTGCCAAGAAAGAATAGGTTGCGTTCACATGTCATCACAACATTCTAAAGAGCCTATAGACCTTTCTCAGCTGCCATCATCGGCTAGCAGAACTTATGTTGCAACAATGGGTTGCTACAAGAAATTCAAATCAAAACATTGTATATCTCTATGCTCTGACCATTGGTGGGCAGCAAAAGTCACATGACGGGTCCTGAGCTCCGACAAACAAGCATTTGTTCAGATATCGTTGTCTGACCTGATCACTCAAGTGCTGAACCGTCGAGATGCGTCAAGACCAGTAACGCCATTGTAAAGAACAGCTGATAACATGCAGCGGATGGAGCAAATCAGCGGAATGCCAACCAACAGGCCGGCATTCCATTCCAAGTCACATGACCGAGAAAGGTCTATAGTTTAACATTGAGGTGGAGGACAGGTACACATTCCGTGCTGGTAACCATGGTAACGGTCAAAATGCAGATTTTTTGACTTTGTTTATGAGTAATATCTCTGTATTTCCTGGGCCAATCCACATGAAACAAATACTATCACAAAATTCAATGTCTTCTCTGTCAGCACATATGAAATAAGCTATAATTATTTTCTCATAAAGGTGTCCAAAAATGGAGACAATATTCAAAAACATATATTATGATTCTGGCCAATAGAAAGCTCTTACAGCAATAAAAAATATGTCAGGTTTGTGAATCTAATCACTATTAAATAATTACCAAGACCAACATTTTTGAATTTGCTTTATTGAAATTTCCTTCAAAAACTGTTTTTCTCCCATCGAGTTGTATTGGCCCTGCCCTCCACCTGACATGCAATTCTAGAATGTGAACGCAACCTATTGGTTGTTTATTTTAATGCGTTTGGGAAATTTGGGTTTTCATGAAATGGGTGAAGGATGAAAATGAAGGGGAGACACTACAGGCAAAATTTACAGGTTTTGGTCCAGTTTGAAGTCTTAATATACACTTTCACATGGAAACTAATAAATGACCTACTCTTTACAATAAGGAGTGTAATTAATGCACTGAATCAACGTTTCTCCATAGAACTATAGGGAAATCATAACTTCAATGACCATTTTCTCAAGACGCATTTTTCTCACATTGCGGTGACAACCTCTCCACTTTTGTAGCTACTACAGACTCCAAACTTATCTTGTACTAAATAATATTCTGAAGGTTTGTTCAAAGGGGTTTTTCAATATTTAATTCATAGCCTGATTTATTAAATAAAATATCCCAAAACCCCCTCGGAACAAATCTTTGTCACTATAAACAAAATAAAACAAGACCTGGACTTGTATCCACTATTTAGATTTCATCTAATCATCAGAAATATAGGCAACTTTGGCCATTTTCATGTATAAAATCCCTAAGTTTTATATGAAAACATAAAATGACAGAAAACTTCCAATACATTTTCTTCTCATATTTAGGTCAGTAAAACCTAAACTTTTCAGGAACACGTCTGTGAAACCTTCATTGACAATGGCAATAAATTCTATTCTGATTCTGAATTAACAGCTAAAGTTTCAAATTGATATCAATCGATTTACATTTCCCCCCTATTCACCTGCAGCAGTCTGAGTGAAAAGGCCCGGAAGAAGTGCAACTTTTTATCAAGGCCAGCTAATCGGAATTTTTAGGGTCTACTTGCCAGACATGTGATATCAGTGAACTTGTAAATACCAGAATGAAAAGCCCTTTTTTATTTTGATGTTTGTCAACATGAAGACACATATGAGGACTATTTGACTTGACTCACTTCATGTTTTCATTAGTTTCTTACTCAGACATTAGATATTTTCTCTCCCATTCCCATCTTGAGGCAGTGCTTTGCATTTATTCAAATCTGAGACGCCCAGTTGCAGAAGCAGTTACCCCAAGTGGATTTCCAACTTCCTTAATTACTGGTTGGTTTATTACAATGTGACCAAACCCCCATGTCAGTTTTTCTATGCAGGCTCCAATGGTTTGAGTCTCTAAAGCCATTATTCTGGACTATTGAACAAAAGTGTTGATTACCATGCTTTTTCGGTCCTGAAAAAGCCAGATAACAGGCCTAGCAGCACCATCACATCCTAAAGGCCTGGTGCTAAATTCAGATGGGGCTTGGTAAAATTACTAACATTAACATGTGGGTTGGGTGTGTTGCACAAACCCATACCAAGCATGAAAGGGCAAGCAATTTGTAGACTTTACATGTGTACATTTCTGATGGAAATACCAACCAATAAAGAAGCCATAATTGACAAAAATAAGAGTAATCCCCTACTCACTCTTGAATGGCAGAGGAAACCGGCGTACAGCAGCAGCATGGCAGGCACGAGCACCACTGCAAACACCAGAGCCAGGAGCAGGGCACAGACCACCACAATGCTCAGGTTGAACACCACCAGTAGGACGCCCCAGGCCAGACACCCACATCTGCCCCTGCGGCTGCCCCACGCGCTCCCCTCGCTGTGGGCCACGGGCGGGGGCAGCATCTTCACCCCCTCTCCGATCCAGATCTCCTCCTTTTCCTCCTCCCCAGAGCCATCATCCAGGTCCACATCCACGCCACACATCCTGAGAAACAGCGATAGGAGATACAGCTTTTATTGAGATTGCAGCTTATATTAGAGATACAATTGCACAATTTCTGTCACACAATTACTAATAGTAATCTCTATCTGATTGTAATATATGAGAAGAAGAGCAGAACATGACTAAAGATGCAACTGCAGCATACTAACATTATTAGATAAATGGTAAAATAGATAAAAGTGAAAATAAATGACTCGTGGGACTGATTGACAAAAATGTTTCCTTTTGACCTTTATAACATTACATCCTTCATCTGTGTAACATTTACAAGTTATTCAACTATCATAATCACATTTCCCACTTTTATTTATACATCTTCATTACACTTTGCTTCATCTTGCATGAGCTCAGATCAGTTGATGTATCTCCAGCACAACAATGTTCCGCTGTTTTAATGTTTGCGCTGCTCGCTGTAGAGCACATCTTCTTGTCCAAACAGACAATAATTCATTATCTCATGGTAATGAGGGACCTAGTGCGTCTTAACGCTGCACGCATTAAAAGTCTTTCCATCACATGCACGATCGATCTCATCGATTAAGGCTTTGTCACTGTAGTCCCTGGACTAGCCTATGTGACAATTTTCATTTTGTGCATGAATAAGTCGGAAACCTTTCACTTTGAGAAACACGAGCAAAAGATATAGCCAGCCTGTTTGTGCATATTTTCAACTAAGAACATACAGGAAAACAAAACATCCCGAAGTCCTAAAATCAACAAATTAATATTAGCCTATTTCACCATACCTTAAGCTGTTTGTCCTTCCGTAAAAGCTACAAAGGGATTTGATTTGTGAAAAGAAAATTGAAATATATCAAATTATTGTCCAAGCCGCTACAAAGAAAGCACCTGTGAGCGGGACCTGCGCTGCTCCACTGGTGCTGATGGAGGAGCCTCTGTGCGTCTCCGGGAGCGCGCAACGTACACTCCCCTCTGGACCGCGCTCTAGACCTCTGCGCGTACCCGGGAACACACTGACCAGAAGACAAAGATGACTTTCTCAGAAATAGAAGAGCCAATGGTCACAAGACTGGTGGGATTACTAACCAGAAATGAGCCTAGGCTTTGCCATTAGCCCTGGCTATTTAGCGTATAGATAATGGAAAAAAGTTGCAGCCCTGTATTAAAAACTTTGTCTTAGAAAATTAAACAAAGCGTTTGAAGCGTAATAGTTTTTTTTTTCCTCGTTGGTGTGGAGCGCGCTCTTACGAGAACAACTGTGCGCCTGCAAGATAAGGAATGATCGATTTGTTTGGGAGTACGGACAGCCACTCAACCTTTCGACTGCTCAGATTTAATTACAGAACAAGAAGAGAAAATGGGAGGAGATAAGGGCGAGTGGTGGACAGAGGATATTGCCTGAAGGCAATGAAATAATGGAAAAGAAAACTGTTTTCGGCTCTGATTACGAACTGTGGCTACATCTTCACCAGATTTGAGTCGATAAACTTATAACATTTGCGACATCTAGTGGTGGGCATAGAGAGTGAATTTCTTACCCAACAGCTGGTCACCACACGGACCAACAGCTGTCTCTGGTCGATAATATTAACTAGGTTGCATTTTTCAACTAAATATCTATATTAGAATCCGCAGAAGACAACAACCCACGTCTTCCCATTGGACCAAACACGGTCTTATCAGGGACTGCCTCCAACAGATTGTTCCTGTTGATTTAATGCCTCCTGCACATTGCTATTGAAATGACCAAGAAACATCCCAGCTCACTGATCAGGGCTTTGTTTGTATTTGAAAAGTACACCCCCTGTAGTTACTGTATGTGTGAATTTGAGGAGAGAAAAGTAATCAATGGTAATGCCATTGAAAATGGCAGGTCCCTTTTTCTTTTTATTGGTGATGGTAACACCTGAGGTCCCCTCCCAGTTGCACCAAACAGAAATAGGCTTTTATGACTTTGAAAATGAACTACATTATTTCTATAACTATGCAAAAAAAAAAAAAGAAATATATATATATATATATATATATATATATATATACAGTATATATGTCTTATTTTCAACCTGTAATTAGCTTATATTGGAGCATTAAATAAGCTGAAGCTGTCCTTTTTTATATTGACCCAGCTTTTCCTAAAAGCTAAACTAATTGTAGAGTTATTAGATAAATCCCGGACCACATGCTGTTCTATACGGAGTTTCCCTGTTCTTTCTGCGTCGTGAACGATTTCCCACAGCTGTCCCTTTTGTCAAAAAGACACATGTAAATTGTAAAAATCCTGGAGCTTATATAGGACTGATCAAAATGGACAGGAGCCAGAGTACAGGACACTGATTGCTCCTGAATGTGGAGAAGACCAAGGAGCTGGTCATTGACTTGATGAGGAAGAGGACACCAGAGATCACCATCCAGGGCACAGAGGTGGAGATAGTGGATTACAAGTACCTGGGAGTCATGTGAACAGCAGACTGGACTGGAAGGACAACTGCAACGCTGTGTACAAAAAGGAGCAGACTGTACTTCCTGAGGAAGCTCAGGTCTTCCAATGTGTGCAGTAAACTGCTGGAGATCTTCTACCAGTCTGTGGTGGCCAGCGCCCTGTACTTCGCTGTGGTCTGCTGGGGGAGCAGCACCACCAAAAGGGACATTGATGAACTGATCCGTAAAGCTGGACAGGCGATTGGCTATGAGCTGGAGACATTTGTGACAGTGTGAGACAGAAGGACACTGGACAAACTGCTCTCCATCCTGGAAAATCCTGCACATCCACTCCACCGGACTATAGAGGGGGAAAGGAGCTCCTTCTCCAACAGACTCCTACAGCTCTGCTGCCACAGTTAATCATCATTCTCTATACTGCTGTACAAGAACTCACCGCTCTGTGAAAGAAAACTCTAACCTTCATATCACTGTGAATTGTTCATTTACACTGAATGCATGTGTATCTGATCTGCTTCATCTTTGTATATATTGTAGGCCTATATCGAAAAATTCAAAGTTCTATCATTCTATTTTTTTGTATTTTATACTTGGAAATGTTACATATTCTCAGATATATATTCCAGAATACCTGTATCCGGATTTCATTCTTTATTCTATTCTTACATTTTATTATTTTGTTGTTATTTTAAGATTACTATTTGAGCTACTATGACAATTTCCCTTGTGGATCAATAAAGTCTGTCTAAGTCTAAGTCTAAGATCTTGGCTCAAGACCTGGATCAAGGTCCCCAGGTGCTGCACTGCGGTTGCTCAATGCTCCTGGCAAGTTAGCCCCATCCTGCAGAATTAGGTACGGGTCACTTGCCAAGGGCAACCTGCCCTACATCGGGAAGAGAGTCGGCCTATATGTGAAAAAGAACACTGCAGTTTTAGAAGTAAAACACAAATAGAATTTATTGCTTAAGCAAATGAATGAGACTACAGCTACAGCTCATAGTCATGTCTTGATGCAAAAATAAGCAAATGCATACAATGATCAGTGGTTTGTACAACTTAACGTAACATAGTGCGTAGTGGGAGCTTGAAGTGGATGAGTACTTTGAAGTCGAAGTTTCATGTTTTTTTGAGAAGGTGTCTACAGTACAGCTTGCGACAGATGACAATGGTGAAGTGAGAAGTGGCAAAATGTAGTGAACAAAACCCTAACCTCCATCTGAAGTGTGTGGCAAAGTGTGGTGCTCTGTCTGTATTTGCACGTGCTGTGAGTGCGTGTCTGCGTCAGGGAGCGCGTGAGAGTGGAGCCCTATGAGAGAATCAGGCAAAGACGGAGAGTCGAGGCCATTGTCCGGTGAATAGAGCTGTAACAGCGCCCCCTCATGGCCGCTCTCCTTACTGCAGGACTGGCAGCTGCAGTGGAAGATTCTCTCCACCAGCTTATCCACATGAGGGGTGTCTTCATTGTCAGGGCAGTCCAAAGTCACCTGAGGACAAACAGACAGGTATGGGATGTTAATACAAGTACTGTTTTAGTTTTTATCAATGAGATGATTGACTTTGATGTGGGTTCACTCTTTGTATCCAGTCTGGCCTTTTGAGATGTGAGAAAAAAGATCATTAGTGATGGGATTTATGCTCGGGAACCAATTTACATTTTTTGGATTTCATTTACAGCCTCATTTTATATGTATAAGCAATTATCTCCGGGTTTTCCCTACCTCCAAAAATATGTATATTAGGGTCTCCCCTTGGGCCAGATCTCTCTTGTAAAAACAGATTCTGAAATCTCAGTGGGCAGAGGTGTTTTACTTCTTTCTTGTCCACAGTTTTTCTTTCTTTAAAATGTGCCTCAGACTTATTCAGGTTTAAAAGGTTTTTTCAGCCTCGTTAGAGAAGTGGTCCATTTGTTTTGTATGATACTGTATCTAGTATCAGTTTTAGGAGTGTGTTTATGTGTTTTTACTGTTATAGAAACTTAACCACCATAAATTCCATTCTTTCTAATAAGAGAGAAAGCTATAGTGGCCCCAGTTGATAAATAGCACAAAAACATGCACAAATATCCATGGAAAGAATAACCCCCACTGCTTCACAAACATATTGCAACACTCTTTTTCTCTTGGCATCATCCAGTGAAAATGATAGCTCAGCAACTTTATTAAACCTGCCACTAAAGCCAAACCAGCATGGAGTCGTATCGTCTTTCAAGCAGTTCTGGCTTTGTGATGTTTCTGGCTGAATTTACTTCAAGTCTTCCAATAACAATTACACCACGGACAAAAACAATCTCGGCCTGTTTTTCTGAAAGTAAAACAAAATGAACTGACAAAGAGCTAAAAGCAATTATATATATACTGTATAAAACGCTGCAGACAAGGCTACCAGACTGTTATCTTTGTACTCAATTAGGCTCCGGTGGCAGGGCCCTGTCTAAGGGGTGGCCAGGGGCAGCACATCCCACCCCAATAATCTGCACCTACTCAATATACAGTGCCTCTCGAAAGTACTATTACACCTTGAACTTTTGCACATTTTGTCAGGTTTACAAACATAAAGATCTTATTTTGATTTTGTGAAGGTTCACACACAAGTAACAGACAACTGTGAAGTGAAAGCAAAATGATACATGATTTTGTTATTATTTTAAAAATAGAAAAGTGAAAGGTGGGGTGTGCTTTTTCTGAGTGTATTAAATTGCCTTTAAAACATTCCTAATGACTGCTGAATGTGCACACCTTGCCCTAATGATTAAATAGAGGCCACCTGTGTGTAATCTACTCTCAGTAGAATTACAGCTGTTCTGTGAGGGCCTCAGAGCTATGGTCAGAGTGTATTGGTCACTAAACAACATCATGAAGGCCAAAGAGCACACCAGAGAGGTCAGGGATAAAGTTGTGGCGAAGTTTAAAGCCATGTTAAATTATACAAAGATTTCCCAAGATTTGAACATCTCACGGAGCACTGTTCAATCCATCATTCGGAAAACATCACATGTAAACATCATTTGGAGGAAAACCTGCTAGTCAGAAAGAGAATTGAGGCTGGGGCGAAGACTCACCTTCCAGCAGGACAATGACCCTAAACACAAAGCTAAATCTACAATGGAATGGTTTAAAACAAAACATATTCATGTGTTAGAATGGCCCAGTCAAAGTCCAGACCTAAATCCAATAGAAAATCTGTGGAAAGACCTGAAAACTGCTGTTCACAAATGCTCTCCATCTAATTTGACAGAGCTCGAGTTGTTTTGTAAAGAGGAATGGGCTAAATTTTCTGTCTCTAGATGTGCAAATCTTGTAGAGTCATACCCCAAAAGACTTGCTGCTGTTATTGCAGCAAAAGGGGCAACTCATGCTGTCTGAATACTTGTGCATGCCCAACTTTTCGGTTTTCTATTTTTTTTTTTAAATAACAGAATCATGTATCATTTTGCTTTCACTTCACAGTTGTTGTGTGTGAACTTTCAGTAAAAAAATTCTA
>OMNZ01053063.1:0-10915 GCA_900303255.1 Lesueurigobius sanzi
ATGCACTGTTTTCATAAGGTAATGAAAGCCCTCATTTTCAACCACAGAATACGGCTGCAACGCTTTGGCGATGAATGTACCCACAGCCTGTGAGATTTGCTTGTGTTTATCGGAGGTGAAGCTGTAGCTTGTCTGAAAGGCGTCGGCAATAGTCTGAGGTTTTCGCCGCACTGCTCGCAGGTCCACTACGAAGGTGGAGCGCGCGTCCTCAAACTTTTCTCTTTCATTGTCGTTGCTCGCCAGGCTCGCTCTTTCTCATCTCTTTTCCAAACAGCAGCGAACGTGTGTTAGTCTCCGCCTTCGGCACATGAAGCAGGGGGAGGAGTTCACAGGGAGCTCAGAGCGGTCTGCTGTTTCTCTGAGTCGGGCAGTGTGTACACAAGGGAAACAGCGGAAAATATTAAAGTGGCGCATCTAATCTTTCATCGATTCATATCAAAGTTATTTTGCGTATTGAATCGAAGAGGTGGTATCGAACGATTCGATATAATATCGAGAATCGTTGCATCCCTACAAAAAATGATTAAATAAATTGTGTGTTTATCAGGAGTGTTGGACAAACTGCAGCTAATTGTTGAGCAGCAGCAGCGTCACATGGCCTCTGTCGGGCTCTTGAAGGCGGAGAGCCTGATGGAAGTGGACCAGAATAGAAGTGAAGGGCCTCTGAGCAGAGAGCAGCTCCAGCAGCTCTGCCACAGGGCCCAGCTGTGGCCCCTCACAGAGCACCTAGCCATCCTGAACCAGCTCCGTCTCATCACTGCTCTGCTGCACATGGCTCTGGCACCCAGGTATTCAGAGTTAAACACACACACACACACACACACACACACACACACGCTTTTAAAAAATGATGCAATTAATCACACTTAATTCCGGTGGCACAGAATAAAGTGTTCTCAGTTTCCTTGTTCCTACCGTAAAAGGTTCAGGTTTCTGAGGCAGCACTGCAGGTAGATTCAAAACTCCACGTCTTTCTGTAAAGTTAGTTGCTTTGGTCCAAACTATTCCACGCTCCACCGACAGTCGGTAGAAACAGCCTCCTCCATATACCAAATACCAAATGGTAACAGTTCAGCTATTTTTCCAGTCAAATCTCTTCATGAACACAGTTGTGCTACATTCATTATATCTTTGCTATAGGCATAAAAGTGTTTGAAATGATCACACATTTCAAAAAACTGTTCAAAATCACAATCTTTACAAATATAAGAATGAAGTGTAAGTCAAATTATTGTGTATCTAGAAGACGAAAACAGAATATACACTTGTCACTACATTTCCATACACCACTTCATCACAAACAAAAATCAGAAAGTACCGAACAGTGGGGTGCTGACGAGACCCTCGTTCAGAAAAGGAGGAAGGGCAAGATGAGTAACAAAAATCACTAACAGCCTGTTTACGTGTTCAATGCAGCCTCCTCTGCATGTCCTTGTCAGGCAAAATGAGTGTTTTAATTTAACTTTTTAGGTTGTTCAGTCAGAATGTAGTTCACACTGTCCAAATATACACATATTAAATAGCGGTTCTTTATTTATGAAGAGTCAATAATAACCAATAAACCGGGTGGATAAGTGAAATTACTATTTAATACTAATACTAATTACTAATTAAATCGTATTAATTCCCATCCCTTCTTAAAACTATTGTCTGTTTTTGTGTGTGTGTGTGTGTAGTGACACGGATACTGAGGAGGCTCTCTGTGCTGAAGTATCCACGCACCTGCACTTCTGCCTGCGCTCTACTGCTATGAATGTCAGCCACTTTCAGCCACTGTGGTTCCTGCGCAGGATGGACAAGGTCAGTCCATCACCCACTACAGAACGTCCCCAACTAGCCATGTTATGTTTCCTCACAAGTATTCATTATGCGTACAAGGCAGGACCGAGTCAGAACCATCATCAGCATTGTATGTAACCGTATAATTGTTCCTGTGGGTAAATGTGTTTCTTGTTTTGTTGATGTCCAGCCAGCAGAGGCGCTGCAGCATGTGTGGTGTGAGTTGTTATCCGAGGCTCTGTCAGCTCTGTGGACCAGTAGTGTTACCTGTGATCCTGACCGTTGGTTTACCTTGAACAATCTGAAAACAGAGTTTCCCCTGCCACACAAGTTTCCCCAGGAGACCCATGCAATGGTAAGTGTTTTATTGTGTTATAGTCAATGGTTAACAATTAAGTAACAAGTGAATATTTCAGGGCCCAGCACTCTTCAGTAAAGCCGTGTGGTCCCGCTCCTTGCTGGGATTGCTGAGTGGCAGTAGCAATGGAGGCCGATGGGACCCATCTGGCCTCAGCCTCATGACCTCGTCCCCTTTGACGCTGGGCGAGTGGAGGGAGAGGGTCCAGCAGCTTCGAGACATATCATCTGTGGTCTGGGACAATCTGGCCTTTCCTGTCGTGGCTGACTTCAGGTATGTCACACGCCAGCCAACTTTCACTTTTAACCCTCCCATTGACCAGTGGTATTGTGACAATAATACAATAATGCCATTACTTTTAAAATTATGAATAAGCACCACCGATTTTATGAATCTGACATAGTTGGCAAAATTGTGAAAACACCACTAAAACCTTTATCCAGATAAAACTAGATGCTTCATGTCCTTCACTGAATATGCTTCATAATAATGAAAATATTACACAGTCATCTGATGGAGAGAACGGTTCGCACTCCCTCTCTGACCCTCCTGTCTCTGAGTCTCCCTCCTCTTACTCTCCTCTTACTCTCCTCTTCCAGGTATTATTGGTTTAGTTGCTTGTGACTACAAGTGTCCTGTATATTGACAGGTCGACAGATCTCAGCTTGCAGGGAGCAGTGTTGCGGCGTCAGCTCCAGAGTATGGCAGATGTGCTGCCCCCTGCACTGCAGGAGGGATACATGGAGAGCTGTGAAAGTCTGGTGGAGGGTCCAGACCCACGAATCCCGGCACAGGAGATCCACACATTTTTCAGAGACTTTATTCCTCCCAAGTTGCTCCCAGAGGGTGTGCTGGAGGCCTGCAGCACCTGTGTGCAAGAATATGTTCAAAGCAGGGTCCAGGGACCCAACCCTCTCCGTTCAGGGGCCTTCTGGGTTCATATGGGTCTGCTGCAAATTAGGGTGTGGACCCCACAGACCATCTTTGATCCTGCTGTGAAGAGAGCCTATAAACTGAAGTACGCCCAGCAGGAGGTCAGTACTTTGTTTGTATGTACAGTATGTATAGTATATAATTAGTTTCAGAGGGGATTATGCTTTTTTAAAAGTCAATTTTGCATTACTTAAAACCCATACCTACTGTAGCTTGTGCAGCTGCTGGAGGAGTGGAGGGGCAGGAGTCTTTTGTCTGAGATCACGACTGGAGTCAAACTGGAGGAAAACAGCACAACAGACGGATTCCAACATCCTCGAATCAGGTCTGAACAACTACAGCTCCAAGAACACTATTCTGTGTATTTGCTGGCAAACCATAAACACAGTTGACAGCACTTTTCAAATGTGATGCTAATTTGTCCATTGTACTGAATGATAATTGAGCGTCATGTACATGTTGTAAAGTACTGGTTAGAAGTTGTGATGCTTTTCTTCACACTTCCTTTTGTTGTGCTAGAAGAGCTGGGCAGAGGTTTCTCTAGACTTTTTTGGCCCGGTCACTTTGGCCAGCTGCATCAAAAAATTACATTCTTTATTTCATTTTGCCGGTTGCATTTCAAAGTGGCGGAAACACTGACTGTGGGGTGTATGTGTTCTGGATCTTGTAACTTTGTTTTAATCTCTTGCTGACAATAACTCCCTACCAAGTTCTTGTTGTTGGTGACTTTACAAGATACTGTCTTTGCTGAATATTTACTCTCTAACAGCAATCTGTCTGTGGTCTGTTCAGATACATGTGGGTTCGTATGCACCAGCTGAGGGAATTGATTGCAGAACTTTCCAGAAAACAAGCGTGCCGCCCAGGTGACGCAGAGTATGGGCGATTGTTCCAGGAGCTCCAGCACTACCTCAGCAGCGTTGGCCAGTTGTCCAAAGTGCAGCAGCTCCTCACAAGCCTGCAGGGGGCGCTGCAGAATGCAGGTTCCAGGACTGCTGTGCAAAGTGTACTGAAGGAGGAGGGGGTGTGGCAACAGTCCCAGCATCGCTTTGGTCTCAGACTGCTGGAGAACTTTCCATTGTTCCCCGATGTGGTTAGCCCTGTACGCACTGGTATTCTGCAGATGCGCTATGGCATGAGGCTGGTGTCTGCGCAGTTGGCCTCCACACTCACCTCCACTCCAGGACTGTCTCACTTCCTGTCCTGCCTACTCGCCTTCCCGTTTGTGAACCCCAGCCTCTCCACACACCTGGCCAAGGCTGACTTCTTGTGCTCCAGGACATGTATGGAGGTTGTGCAGTCTGTACTGAAGCTCCTGCCCAATCAGGAAGCTGACCATGTGACTCCCCAGACCTCAGCTCTGCTGCTGACCAGCCTGCTCTACGTACAGTGCCACACATTGACCACAGGCGAGCTGAGCACTGAGACCAGCAGGCTCTTCAGACACATCTGTCAGGTCACTGCTCAGTTACTTTTATTTTCATCATTTACACAAAATACTAACAGTTGTAGTAGTTGTTGTATCATATTGTTTATGCAGCTGAGATATCATACAAGGCAACTGATAGGACTGGTAGTGTCCATTGTGCCTCTGTGTGTCAGGGTACTAACCAAGGCCTTATTCTCCAGGCTCTGGTGAACCAGTGGGACGAGCAGGAGCAGCGCAATCGAGAGCGAGAGCAGCAGGACTCCAGTCTGTACCGCAGCAGACACCACGGCTCCCAACTGACTGAAGATGAACAGGATGAGGAGGAGTTCAGGAGGCAATTCCCTCATTTCCAGCAGGTATTCAAACAAACCAACTAACAAATTTTGCAAACAACTACAAAGTCGTTAATTGTGGCTTTATTATTCTGTTACGTTTGTTTACAGATATAGTACTGCATGATAGTTATCTCTATTCAGTGAGATGAACCACAATAAATTCTGTTCAGGTTGGGTTAATTGTTGTGTTTGTGTTTGGCTTACAGGACTTTGCAGATATCATGGTTCAGCCCAGTCTGGAGGGTCCTGGAGCCTCCAGGCCAGAGCCGGGCTCCAACATTAAGGAGGAGTCTCGTGAGAACAGCTCTTTGTCTCAGAGTGCTCTGAACACAGTTGTGCAGGTACACCAGCGCCTCTGTCAGGGATATGCTCAGTCTTTGTGGTACTGTGGCAGACCTCCAGCCAATCAGAGCAGAGAACACATCCAGGCTCTGGTGTCCTCCTACCACATCGCAGCTCCAATAATAGTCCACCTGTACCACCTGATAGGTCAGTGTGTTTAATGGTTGTAAAAGTTGTAGCTCTTATTCTCACACATTGTCTTTGCTCTCCCTAGACTCAGACTTGGACCAACAGTTGTGTGGCAGTGAGCTACTTCTATCTACTCTTCTGCAGAACACAGTGCAGGGTGTGGGGGGCCCAGGGGCCCTGACTCTCTGCTCAGAGGGGCCTTATGACTTCTACCAGCAACCCAACATGAGTGAGGCCCGGCTTTGCCTGCCTCTGCTACAGCAGCTCACACTGGCTGTGAAGCAGAGGCTGGAGGAGTGGCCTGATCACCCTGCACTCCTTCAGGTATGGTGCTGATGATGCCTTTACTTAAATGACCCCGGGCGTACATGTGTGTAATGTTTGTGGTGTTTTCAGCTCATAGTAGTGATCGAGAGGATTTTGGCCTTTAGTCTGGCCAGTCCTCTGGCCAAGTTCTTGAACGGACTGGAGATCGTCCTCAGTAAGGCCCAGGTCAGCACTTCTGATCATGCTGAAGAATTGAGTGATGCTGTTGTATCGTGTTGGTGCTGACCACAGGTGCTTCTTCTGCAGGACTGGGAGAACAATGCCAGCCGCTCTGTGTCTCTGAGGAAGGATCTGGAGCCAGTTACTTTACTCATCATCCAGTGGAGAAAACTTGAACTCAGGTCAGACAGTGGAAGAATTACTGAGAACTATCATATAGCCTTTCCTCTTTAGAGCTGAGGAATTATTTAAACATATAAAGAGATATTCAAACTGCCCGTTTTGCCCTGACTGTGGTTTGTGGCTCCGGTATAGTTGCTGGTCAAGTAGTCTGGATAATGCTGTGAAACGTCACACCGAGAAGTCGACAAGACACTGGTTCTCTGTCTATCAGCTGATTGAGAGGTATTTACAGGAGCAGAGACAAGACACCATGCAAGGTACTGCACCTGTTTCTACCAATGTGTCATAGGGCTGGGGAATATCATTTTAATGAGGCTCTAGTTCTTGGTGATATTACATGTTTTTATGTCAGATTTCATGTCTGTAAGAGGCTTTACTCTGTAAACTTTTATTCCATTTCCAGGTGAGGAGGGAGAGGAGCAGCTGACGCTGTCGTCACTGGCCTCCACCCTGCAGGCCTTCATGGAGGGCTCCACTTTGGGAGAGTTTCACACACGGCTGACCATGCTACAGAGCTTCCACTGCCACCTTTTGGTGGTCCCAGGGCAGCCAGGACAAGGTCAGTCTTCACCCAGTGATACTGCTTTTAAAAAGCTGATTTAACTTATAAACTGATATTATAATGAATAATTCAGGATGTCTCGGTGTCAGTTGGAACTTGTGTTGCTTTGGTTTTCTGTGGTTTACTATGAAGGAAATGCTCTGCACAGAGTTGCATGTAATTTAAAACTCCTCATGCTCAAGAACCAAGGATGCAGTGGCCACTGCTGTATAGTCAGGTTCTATGTTTATATAATGCTTGTATATTTCACTATACTGCTGTGTAGGTTTGTGTAGGCTCTCAGTCATTTAGGAATTAAAATATTGTCGAATGAACTGGGTTGATAGAGTTAAGAACATTTAGTGCGAAGAAGCTTCTAAAGACAGCGAAAGCGAAATAACTTGAACTTGATCGACCCAGTCCAGTCTTTAAGTCGCTAGTATTACAATACTGCTGTGTATTGAGGTCCTATTTGAATGTAATGCATGTCCCTTTAAACCTGTATTGATCTATATTCTGTATTGATAGCAGTGTAAAGTCAACAATGTAGGATATTGATATCCACATGTATCTGGTGACCCAGTTGGCCATTATTCTGACCTTTCGACCTCTTACTCCAGCCTCAACGAGGCACGCACTGGTAGACATCACTATTGAGTGTAGACGGGATCATTAGCATGTCACAAAGGCCATCTGACCTACAGCCAGGGGTTAAAGTGGTCCGGAACTGTGTTCTGGCACCTCCACATGGAGGAAAAATAAATAAAAATGTTTTGAACTCATAGTGGTATAGATAAAGCAGTTCAAAGTCACGTGAGAGCGTAGCATAGGCTCAATGCTGAATGAAGGTGCACAAAGGGTGCTGCTGAAATAATTAATGACAACAGACAACGAGAGGCGAGGAGACTAAACAGGGGAGGAGGATAACGGAGCGCGGGCTCGGGTCGGCCTCATGCTTCCCGGTGATAGCTCGGGTGCAGGTCGGGTCGCTCTGAACCCGACCTGTTTTTGGGCCTGATCTAAACTCTACTCTAAAGCCAAAAGCATTTTTACTTCATGTAGGCCACTGATGTACACATATTCACTGTAGGGGTAAAGCTGTTCATAGAGACTCTTTTATTATCGGCATTGACACTAAAGGCATGCCAAAATGCTGCTAAAAACATCTGTTTTGTTCAAGATTTTTCAAGGAGAACCCCTGAACTCCCCCTGTTTAAAATCATTATAGGTCATCCTTCGCTTATTACCTTACATTTAGTATATTTTGCTTTTTGAGAGCCCCAGATCACTATTTAAAAAAAATCAATTTTAAAACGCATATAAAAACGTTGGAAGTTTGATGAGGGCAGGTCTTTTGAAACATTTCACGAGCTGAAAATGAGTCCCACTCTGGCCCTGCTAACTATACAAAATGCCTTATGTGCTGTATTAATATCTACATACTATTTAGAGCCTATAACTACATAATGGTATTGTGTGCTCGTATGGCCTATTGCTTATTAAAGGTTAGAGTTCCACCACTTCTCAAATCACACTTTGACACCTGCCTACAGCTAATCATCCAAAAGGGGGAATAACCATGGCTATTAAAGAGTGCTTGAAGTACCATTACTACCAGCCAGCATAGTATATTACTACAAAGAGATGTCAATCTTGTGTTGGTTGGTTTCAGCCGCTCTGTGCAGTTTGCTGTGGAACTTGTCCTGTTACTACACACAGTTCTCTGAAAGTGTTCAGACCACTATCAACCAGCTCCGCCAACCAATCGAGAAGGAACTCAAGGTACACTTAATATGTTTTAACAAAGTTTCCATTTATGTCTGAGATACTATCAACCACATTTACACAAATTACTGTTTCCAGGACTTTGTCAAAATCTCAAAGTGGAACGATGTCAGTTTTTGGTCCATCAAACAGTCCGTAGAGAAGACTCATCGGTGAGTTCTGATCATTACCTTTCTCACTATTTTATAATCGCTACAATCGGAGCAAACCAATGTGCATGTCGCCCACAGAACTCTATTCAAATTCGTGAAGAAGTTTGAAGAGGCCCTGAGTGGTCCGAGCGTTCCTTCTCTCGTGGAGCAGGGCAAAGGCGCAAATGTGGACGATGATCAAGAAGAGACACCGGTCCAGAGACTTCATCTGGAGCTGAAGAGGAGCAGCACACAGACGGAAACTGACATACAGGTCTCTGAGAACCTTCTAACCCTGTCGTTTAGACCACTGCAACTTGTAGTGCTCCTGGACAACATTTTAAAAAGAAAATGCAAATCTTACTTCAATTTCATTACTCGTCAGAACAATTGCAAAGCCATATTTATCCCTCGTTCGGCCCTAATGTGGTTTCTGTTTTATTTTCTCTTAGAGCTCAGAGGAAGTATCGGATGCCTCCTCTCTCCAAGGACGTCTGCCTGTTCTGAGCAGAAAAATGAAGAAGATGTGTAGTCAGTTGTTGAAAGGAAACCCTGCCCCGGAGCTTGCTGAAGATCTGGACGAATTCACTGGTAAACAAACATAAAACAAAATATATACTGCATGTGAGTACAGAAAATATTCATTAGTCCAATGTTATTATGTAGAAGTCTGTTCAAAAATCTATACTCAAGCTTATATTGGAGCTTTCCGTATCATAGGCAATGAATAAAACTTACCTCAGACTGAAACTTTTACAAATCTTCAAAAGAAGCACAACCTTTTCATTTTTTCATGTCTGTTTTCAATGTAAAAATGTAATTTTAGTATCATACTTGTACTTACCGTATTCTCCAGACTATAAGTCGCACCAGACAAAAAATGCATAATGAAGAAGAAAAAAACACATACAAGTCGCATTGGACTATATGTCGCATTTTTGGGGGGAAATGTATTTTACAAAATCCGAGACCGAGAACAGACATTTCATCTTGAAAGGCAAGTGATAATAATAACAATAGAATAGAGAACAACAGGCTGAATAGTTGTACGGGGGTCTCCAACCCGTAGCTTGGGGGAGATACTGGTAGCTCGCCAGCCCTTTCCAAGTAGCTCGCCATCGGCTTTCAACATTTCTACATGTGCTCGATGAGTCAAATTTTAGAGCCATTTTTTTGTTCTGAAAAAAAATCTCCAAACATTTAGGTGAATATAGCAAAGTATAAAGTGTTAAATACATTTTCTTTTATGTTGAATAATCATATTGGTAGTCCTGTAGGCCTACTTATACATATTTCATTGAAGCATAAGTAGCTCACTGCCAGCTCACGGGTAAAAGAGATTGTAGAATTCTCTGCTGTACAGTATGCTAACATACCACATCCATGGTTATTCAGCTACACAAAGCATAGACAACGGACTGAACAGGTGTCTGGTATGTTAATGTAGCATATTAAGAGTTATTCAGATAACTACAGCATAGAGAACAGAATCAGTGTGAAAATAACAGATATATATTGTAAGTCGCACCTGAGTAGAAGTTGCAGGACCAGCCAAACTATGAGGAAAAGTGCGACTTATAGTCCGGAAAATACGGTAATGTAATAAATAGACATTATTAAATGATGTCTGAAAACTGTACATAATAAGAGGTATTGTTTGTATCAGGGGAAATTATCCGTAACGTGCACGAACTCCAAGCCCTCACCGTTAACCCCTCGACTGACAAAGAGCGGCAGAAGTCCGAGGCCAAGCACATCCAGCAGCAGAAGCAAAGGGCGCTGTCCGACCTGTTCAAGATGCTGTCTGAAATAGGCGAGTTGTGCACATCTTCCACACATCCTGGTCCTAGTTTTGTATCTGAGTTAACTGTGGGGCTGTCCTCCTCAGGCCTGTCGTATCGCCGAGGTCTGACCTGGAGCCGAACGATGCAGACGGAGCAGGTGCTGTGTGTGCCGCCGCTGGAGATGTCCACCGCGATATCTGCGATCGCGAACAAAGAGGAGTCTGAGAGCAGGTACATGACTCATGGATTTATATAGTGCTTTGATGAAAGGGAAGACCGCCGTATCGTGAGTACAACAACATACAACTGACATGTAGAGCTGGCACCAATGATTTACCAAATGTGTCCTCAGCTTGTCCCAAGGGCTCTAGTCATGTACTGATACTGATCTTATAAAGCAGTTATACATTTGCAGCATTCACATGTATTTGTAATTAAGTGCACAATAAAAAACAATAATGCAGTGGTGGAAAGTAACAAAGTAAAAAGTATTTTATTTTCAAAGTGACCTCTCTGATGAACTGGTTTAGTCCCGGTTTAAACCTGGTTTAATCCTTGTTTAGTCTTGGTTTAGTCCAGGTTTAGACCTGGTTTAGACCTGGTTTAGTCCTGGTTTAGATCTGGTTCAGTCCTGGTTTTGACCTGGTTTAGTCCTGGTTTATACCTAGTTTAGACCTGGTTAGATTCAAAGGATAAAAAA
>OMNZ01053063.1:21488-36113 GCA_900303255.1 Lesueurigobius sanzi
CCACCCCTCCTCCCTCTGTCCTCCTTGCTCCTTTTCTCCTCTTTCTATCCTGTCTCTCTCTCCTTCTCTTCTCTCTCCTACCTCTCTCCTTTTTTACTTCCCCCTCTCTACCTCTCTCTCCATCCCTCTCCCTCTATCTCCTCCCTCTCCCTCTTTCTCCTCCCCTCTCTCCCCTCCCCCTCTCTCTATCCCTCCCTCCCTCTCCCCTTCCCGCTCTCTCTCCCCTTCCCGCTCTCTCTCCCCATCTCCCTCACTCTCCCTCTCCTCCCTTCTACTCCCCTTCTCCTCCCTCCCTCTCTCTCTCCCCCTCCTCTCTCTCTATACCTTCCTCTCTCTCTCCCTGCCTCTATCTCCCTCCCTCTCTCTCTCTCTCCTCCCTCGCTCTTGCTCTCCTCCCTTCTCCTCCCTCTCTCCCTCCCTCTCTCCTCCGTCTTCTCTCCCTCTCTCGCAGGTGGAGGACACCAGGATGGAGGGCCAGGAAAAAGATGAACAGCAGGACGAAGGAAAGATCAAATCCGAGGACAATGCTATTGAAATGTCCGAGGACTTCGATGGTCAGATACACGATGGAGATCCCAAAGAAACTGGTACTATGCAGACTCAAAACTACACTGCATGATGCGATAGATAACAATTTCATAAATCATGTGGCTTTTTTATTGAGTTATGGTCGCTAAAAGATACAGCATGTGTTTTTGATCATTTATAGGCGAGGATGAGAAGTCGGATGAAGAAGAAAAAGACGAGGAGGAGCTGGATAAAAAGATGGGCGACTTGGGTGAAGGCCAAACGGACACACTGGATGAGAGACTGTGGGGAGATGACGAGAGCGACGCAGAGGATGGCAGCGAGAAGGAGGAAGAGTTCGGGCAGGGGATGGACCAGGTACTGTACACAACGGTTACTCAGTTAAACTTTGAAATGCCGCGATTTTTACATGGTCATATATACGCCTTTTGCAGGGGGAGTCCGAGCTTGTGGCCAAAGATGACAACTTGGATGCCGCGGAGCCAAACAAAGACAGGAAGAATCGGGACCGGGAGGAGCCGGGCGAGGAGGAAGAACGAGAGGAGATCCACGAGCAAGGAGACCAGGTGGCAAATCGAGTCGCAAATCGCACACATTTGTTAGTCACGCAGCCCTGTGGATTCATGTCCGTCTTTGATCTCTGCTGCTCACCCAGAGGGAGTTTGATGAAAACGAAGTGGACCCATATCACGGGCAGCAGGACAAACAGCCCGAACCCGAAGCTATGGATTTACCTGAAGATCTGAACTTGGATCGGGAGGACGAGGGCGGAGATGAAGGCGAGGGTGATGGTAAGATATAGTAGTTGAAGTAGTATCAGGATAAATAAATTAGTGCATATCAAGATGGCAAGTCTTTTGAACAGTTCTGAAGGGATCTCAAAGATTTGTCTCCACTATAGAGCTGTTAAAGAATGCATAAATTATTACATGCTTTCAAATCTCGTAGTGTGTAAACTGGTAGGCGCTTAGATACCTGATTATTCTCAAGATGTCGCTTTTCTGTAACTATTTTTGAAAGATTGTATTATCACATTGAGTGCTTTTTTCCCACACCAAAAGAGGAGAACCCCTTTGGCATTGACGAGAAAGCCATGGACCTGGATAAGGAGGGTCAGGAGAAGGATGAGGACGATGGAGGAGCAGAGAACATCGAGGAGCAGGCTGCAGAACAAGGAGACAACGGCAAACCGGATGAACAGCAGCAGGGAGCACCGAACGATGAGCCAGAGGGAGAGGATGGAAAAGAGGGAGAGGATGGAAAAGAGGGGGAGGAGGGAGATGATGCGGAGCCTGCTGAGAAACAAGACGCCGACGAGAAAGAGGCTGACCCGGATAAGCACGACGACAGTACCGTTCCAAACTACCAAGGACAGGAGCAAAAGGTACAAAGAAAGATGAATTCATTTGTTTTCCCCTCAACATTAGTTTTGGACATAGTGGGCGAAAAATGTTTCTCATTTCCCAGGACAAAGAGACCCAGGACGGCGATGAGGGTAATGAGGAACAGCCAGAGCACGCTGAGAGGAAAGAGCACCAGGCAGATGGGCAAACGGGGGAGCAGAACGTCCAGAGTGAGACGGCAGTGGAGCTGGGAGGAGAGGCGTCTGAGAGGGACCAGGCCAAAGAGGTGAGTGTTCTCATGTGGGGCAGACTCGCGCCGTCTCCCACAAGGTCCTCACGTGGTTCTGTCTCCTGCAGGAACACGGGAGTGGAGCCGCTGACGCCAGCCAATCCGAGGGCCACCAGTCCCAGCTCACAGCAAGAATGGCCTCACAGAGACAGACAGAGAAAAAGACTCAGGTATGAATCTACAATACTGGGAGAGATTTAAGATTTTAACTTGTTGCTTCAGAATGCCAACTTGTCTGTGAATTCTAATGTATTAACTTGACAAACTATGATCCAATTTGCAGCATAACAAGAGTTTGTTTCAACCTAAAAAGCCTCTTGTGGATGTAAAAACAAAAGCCTTACAAGTGTTTAAAGCATATTTTCCATACACATGTGCATATTGTAGAGCTACAAGAGGAAACCTGGTCAGGCAGACAATGAACGCACCACTGGAGACTACAACGAGCGCATCAACAAACGTCTGAAAACTGTGGAAAAGTCTAAGGAGCAGCGGGACGGCCAGGCTGAGATGGAGAACCAGACGCAAAAGGAGTCTGACCTGTACGAGCACATCAGTCAAGGAGAGAGCTCCTACGACACTCAGACATACGGTCAGTACTACACTTGGGTCATCATTCATCAAGTGGGGAACGGGACAGAACTTCACTGGATGTTTGTGCCTTTCAGATGTTGCCAGTGCAGAGCAGCAAAAAGCAGCTGGTCAGCAGCAGGACCAGCAACTGAATGATGAGGTCGCTATGGAAATGGACCAGCAGGAGGAGGAGCTTAAGAACGCAGAAGTCCCGACTCTGAACCCTGACAAGCAGGACAATACTAACAATTCTCACAAAGGTAACACAGACGGACCATGTCAAACGAGTGCTACTGTGCCTCCTCTTCACTGCTTTGTCCTCTGTGTGAAGGAGTGGACAGCAAAGACATGGACGTCCAGACACTGGGAGACAGCCAGGAGGACCAGGACAATGGGAAGGACAGACAGCTGCTCCACAAGGAAGAACTTAAAGAGAGAAGTTCAGAGTCCACCATCCATACAGTCCCAGAGTTGTTATTGGAGTCTGTTCAAGTACGCCATGATAGCATCGATATCAAAACTATAATGAGTTCAAATGATAAAACCTTTGTCTGTTTGCAGAGAGTAGAACAAGATCCAGAGGAGATGAGAAGAGAAATGGAGCAGCTGCTTGAAGTCTGCCACAAGCTTCCGAAAGGAACCCCTGAGGAGGTTAGTTCACTGACCTGGTGACATGGATTTAATGGATGATATTTGTTAACAGTACAGTAGTCCAAATAATTTAGATCTACTGTATTCAAATGCAGAATGATTTAGTGTTTTCTATCTTCCAGGTGGGAGCAGCAGCCTGTCTGTGGCAACAGTACCAGACTGTAACCTCAGGCCTGTCTCAGCAGCTCTGTGAACAGCTACGACTCATACTGGAGCCAACCCAGGCGGCTAAACTCAGGTCTGTGTCCTTCACTATCAAAATACATGTGGTGTTTGGCCTGGGCAGCAGTGCTAATCTGTCCTACATGATATAAAAGCAAAATAAAGCATGAGTAAAACAAACAAGCAAAGAATGTGGTGTCTGGCAGTGAGTCAACTGAGCTGTGTTCACAGAGGGGACTACCGCAGTGGGAAGCGACTCAACATGAGGAAGGTTATCCCATACATCGCCAGTCAGTTCCGCAAAGACAAGATCTGGCTGCGTAGGACCAAGCCCAGCAAACGGGAGTACCAGATCTGTCTAGCTCTGGATGACTCCTCCAGCATGGTGGACAACCACTCCAAACAGGTGTGAAGCACGTAATAGCAAAACTTATCTGAAAACAGCGGCTTATATTAAAATGATTGTTTGCTCTTGTGCCATGTGTCAGCTGGCCTTTGAGTCCCTGTCTGTCATCATCAACGCCTTGACACTGCTGGAGGTGGGACAGGTCGCAGTGTGCAGGTAATTCTCTCTGTCCTCTTCTTGGTGAGTAGAATAGTAGTTAATGGAATATTAATGTTAAATATGCCCTGTTCAGTTTTGGTGAAGAAGTGCAGCTCCTTCACCCGTTCCAGCAGCAATTCAATGATGAATCCGGAGCTCGCGTTCTCAGATTGTGCCAGTTCCAACAGAAAAAGACGAGGATTGCTCAGGTAACACCACAAGGCTTGATTCTGGATCCATCGCAGCAATTCAATACATTTTAACACATTTGTTTCAACAGTTTTTAGAGACATTGACAAAAATGTTTCTAGCGGCAAGACCACATTCTCCAGCGTCCATCAAGTCAGGTAACTGCGGCACCATTTCATACTTTGTCCAGATGGTTTGACCATTTTGTGATGTTTAAGATGTTACTTCCTCATTGTAAGGGCTACGAGCAAGTGGCATCTGTTTCTGATAAATGTGTCACTTCACTTGTGTAGCACTTTGAATACTTTCCACCAGCATTAGCCCATCTAGTAATAATTATAAAACATAATCCTAATAGCAATAGTCTCTGCTTCCTTGGCTGAGTCTGTTGTATAAGATGTGATGTGTCCACAGAAACGGCTCAGCTGTTGCTTGTGGTGTCCGATGGCCGCGGACTGTTCCTTGAGGGCAAAGAAAGAGTGACCGCTGCGGTGAGGGCAGCCCGCAGCGCCAATATCTTCATCATTTTTGTGGTTCTGGACAATCCCAACTCCAGAGTAAGACACACACATCTAAAAAAAAAAAAAAAGCATTATTCTGCTGGTAAACACTTAATTTGTGACGGATTCTTTGTTGTTTATTGTGACAGGACTCGATTCTGGACATCAAGGTGCCCATATTTGGCGGGGCCGGAGAGTTGCCGGAGATCCGCTCATACATGGAGGAGTTCCCCTTTCCGTTCTACATAGTGCTCCGAGATGTGAACGCGCTGCCCGAGACTCTGAGTGATGCGCTGAGGCAGTGGTTTGAGCTGGTCACTGCAGCCCATCAGTGACCACCTACAGCCACTAATGTGCACTTTTCTGAACTTTATTTTGTATATTCAGGCTGCCGGGCTGACCAAGAGGACAGCCTGGCACCGGTCGTTAAGTTACAAGTGTACGCGGTTATACAGAATTCTTATAGGGGATGTATTTGTGAGGTCACGGTCACAAAAGTGCCTAGGAAAAATGAAGAAGCCAGCCTTCTCGGGACAAAGAATTCACTAAAATGTTTGTAAGACAGTCCAGTCTGTGCAGAATGTGACTCAGTGAAAGAGACCACGCTGCTCTTCTCTGAATTGATTGTCCCTCATCATCATATCTGTATCATTTTTACAGATATGTAAATTATTTGTAAATTGTATATGCCCCATCCTGAATGAGCCCAACAATAAACATGAATTGCTGTGCTCTTTTAATCTTTGGTGAAGTGTGTATTCATTGTGTAACTACAAACAAAATGTAAAAGTATTGGAGTTTATCTACAAAGGCCACATTTCATAATTTAATGTTCGCATATGCCAGGTTTACACAAGTTCCAAATTCTAGGCGACTCCATAACAGCAGGTGGCAGCACTCGTTATTTTACGGTGCTACATCACGATCATAACATCCGGTTGCATGAACATGGTAGTTTCAAGGTTACCATCGGCGGCTCTGTCTCTCAAACAGGTACATATTTCTACTCTTATGTACCACAGATGTCCAGAAAGCTTTGTATTTAGTCACATCTGCTGCCGAGCCCGCTGTAGCCAATGGTTTTGGATGTATTGATGCACAATGACATGACAAACGTTGATTCTGTGCATCTCTAGCATTTTTTGTTTTATGTTTTCAGTGGACATATTAAAATAATTGTACTTTACTCTTCTGATTTGCTTGGTTGCCATGGTTTCCGATTGCATTTTCAGTTGAAGAACACAGGACGGTTGGACAAATTCCTGCTAAAGCTGCTTGGTTTTGCATTAAAGCGCTGCCAATGATGTGAACGGCAGTAAAGAAATGTAATATACAGCACAAAAACTGACCTCACACTAGAGCTTTGATGGTGAGGCAAGTTTTTGTGAGGTATATTCCTTTCCTTTTTCCACCGTTCACATTATTAGCAGCGCTTTATTGTGAAACGCAGCAGAGACACTGCAGGGGGGCCTCCAAAGGTTGTCCACAAACCAATCACAACAAAATAAATAGAGTTTATAATGCAATTTATAGGAATTTGTTTATGTACAATCTAATTTACCGTATTGTCACTGTTTCCTTGTATAGTATATGTAAATTTAAGTGAAAACCATTGGAAAAAAACATGACATTTTCTTTTAAATAGCATGAATTCTTATTTTATATTCTCAAACCTCACTTTACAGTTAAATGCTCTAAATACCTTTTCTTTGAACAATCAAAATACATTGATCAAAATACAATTCAGTTTGTATCTGTATGAAATTATTCCAAGTACCCCCTTTTAAGCTCTTAAGGGTCCCCGTACCCCTGGTTTGGAAACACTGACCTAAATAATCATTGGTGACAGCCCTACTGGAAATCATGGCAACCAAGCTAATTCTTGCAGCCTTTAAGCCCTAGGCCTTTTTCTCCAAAAATCATTTCTTTACATCATAGGTGTACATGGCTAATCTTGGTGACCACACATTTGGTAGAGTTTAGGGATGATGGTGGGAGTGAAATAATAATAAATTATGTTGTTTGACAATAAAATGAGGTTGCCATGGGTTTGAATGAATTTCCGCCTGAAAAAACCACACACATTTTCCTGCAAAAAGGCCTTTTTCCTCCCTGTGATGTGGCAAATAACGGAAATGGATAATGCCACATCAGGTGTCACTAATTTGCAACTTTGGAATATTTTGCTGCATAAAACACATACGTCAGTAACTGTATCTGAAAGCGAGGCACCAATGGTGGGGGCTATAGGGCTTAAAGGGTTAAAAAGTTCTTAAGGAAAAATCCATTCAAATTCTATCTTCCAGCATGTTCTTCTGTGTTGTATTTGTGAGTCTACTTCATCTTTCAAAAACCTTTTGCATGTGTGTAGTTCTTGCAGCGTCAGAGGGTCTTGGGCATCTACAGGAACATGCTGAGGACCATTCGACAGGTCCCGGACCCAGCAGATCAGAAGTATCTCAGGGACTGGGCCAGAGGAGAGTTCAAGAGGAACAAGACGGCCACTGATCCGGTAAGAGTGGACAGTCCATAGTGCCAACTTTCTATTATTAAAAGTCACACAATAATGCAGTTTTGTTTAGAGTTACAGGACTGGATGATAATGTTTGAATATTTATGGTATAGTAGTGTATGTAAGGTTGATCCTGCCTGGCTCTCACCTCTTTATGGTTTGGTCTCTCTTCAGGACGCCATTCGAATGATGATCACACAAGCAAACAATCACTTGGAGGAACTGCAGACGTCTTTAGCCTTGGCCAGGTAGCTCTTAGCCATGTGAAGGCTTGGACTGTTGAGTGTCCTTTGTGGGGAGAATGCCATCGCTGACTGTGGCCACACTGTGCTGGATCGGATCATGCACATGAGCTGTGATGTGTTTCGCTCCGTGGCTCCTGCCGTGACGGATTTCTGGTTTTGGAGCAAATGTCTTGTGTCTGAAACCTGCAGCGTCTGCCTAATCTCTGACTGATGGACGTGTTGAGGAGGAGCCCGCTTCACTCCTTTGTACCAAGACATAAGTGCCTTGTGTTGGTGGGGTGACTTGTCTGATGTAAGCAATTTTGTTCTAAAATGTATGATTGTTGAATGAAACTGCAACCAATGGGTCTTTGTCTTTAAGAACAAAGTGGATTCTGTTATTGTATGTATATTAAAAAGCTGCACAGAAAGAATCTTCATACATTTCATTTGAACAAAAACCCTTCAGTCGTGCAGTGAGTCCAAGTGTGACTGTCTGCACCTCGAGCTTAATCCACTGTACATTCAATTCAACATCCAGCACAATGTAATACTTCACAATGTACAATTGGCAATCACAAGTAAAAAAAAAATAGCTTAAAGATGTCTAACTGTAAATGTAACTGTTTTTGATCAATCTTACTTATTTCAAGACCTGAAAACACTCTAAATAGTTTCTACTTGCATTGTGAAGCCAGTGTTCTGTCTGTCCAATGTCTGATACAGGCAAATTCTGAGAACACTGTCCATCAGCTCATACAGCTGTCATTTTATCATCTACCGTGTCTTCACCAGTTGTGCCAGCGACTGTCTGAAAGGAATCAATAAAAAGTCTATCAGCTGTGCTCGTCGGCCCGGAGCACGCGCAGCTCGTCCTCCAAGTGTGTGATTCTGTCCAGGAGAGCAGCGCGGTCGGCCTGGGCTTTCTGCTCGGCCTGTAGCCGCGCATCACGTAGCTTCCTCTCATACCAGCGCTCCATCTGCGTGGACACCGCCTCAAAAAAGTACTGTGTCACCTTCACTGCCTGCACATTGTCCTTGTCCTGGGCACATGGTCGCACTGGCTGCTCTGCACAAACCTCCACAGCTCCTCTGCTCTTTGTCCTGCCCTGGGAGTGCCTGCGCTGGCTCTTGGATCGGTCAAGGCTGCTCGCACGGTGCCTCCTGTCACTGTTCAGGCCAGAGCCCGCCTGGTCCTTGTTCTTCCTCCGGAGCTCTGGGGAGAGCACAGAACGCTGCTTCGGCCTCACAACAGGACCAGAAGCCACCTCCAACTCTCCTGCATCTGCACAAAAATAGCATGAAAATCATCAGACAGAAATGGAGAAACTTTTTAGTAAAACAGACCCATTAACCAAAAAAGTGAAACCTCACCTGCAGAGCTGTCCACATGGACTATCAAGCCCTCTGCTGCCTTTGTCCCACTGGCCCCTGTCTGCGGGTCAGGGGCCACAGTGAGCCCAGCTGCTTCATTCAGAGTGTCTGTCACACAGGGGCCTCTGTTCATAGTCTGAAGCTTGGAGAGACACCAGCCCTTCAGCTCATTCACTACAGACTCCTGCTTGGACAACAAGAGGTCATAGTAACATGGATTAATGTATAACAAACATTAAGCTGTTAATGAGGGGGACACCGCTACAAGTACCTGCTGCCTGCGACATTCCTGTCTCTCATGAACGGCCCTTTGCTCAATCCTCTGCTGACACTGGCTTCTCTCAGCACACACTCGCTCCAGGGTCAGCTTCTCTAGAGTGCGCATCTGAAATACACCATAGTTAGAGTGGCCTCAGTAATGTCCTCAGTTTTAATGAAAAGAGTTTTTTCGTACATCACTGCAGGACCTGAAACATGTTTACTTTTTGTTTAATATATAGTTTTTTTTACACTTCTATAAATCAGAATTTGATGAAGGGCACTTGGGAATCGTGCTGCTGCCCCATACCTGGTGCTTGTTGCTGTGATCCAACTGGCCCATCTTTGAGTTCATCAGGTCCTGGACAGCGTGGATCTCGGTCTTCATCTCCTCTTTGGTGGCCTCCAGCTGGTTCTCTAGTTTGCTGATGAGAGGTTCACAGCGGCAGCCATTCAGTGGGGCCTACAGAGCAGAAGATGCTCAGCTTCAGGAACTGGAATGGCACATACAACTGCTTGAGAATGGAGGACAGACCTGCATAATCCTGCCGTCCTTGCCACGGTACAGAGTGTACAGCTGGTAGGCCTTGTAGTTATGAGGAGGAATAGAAGTGTGAGGGGACACTCCTCGCAGTTTTCCTTTCTGCCTGTGGAGGGCACTGTTGTTCCTGGCCTCTCTGCGTCGCAGGGGGTCAGACAGTGAGGGCTGTGGACAAACACTTCAGTTTAGCCATAAGGAGCATTTCCGTAAGTCCATGTTTTAAGAGTGAGAGCTACCTTGGTCTGGCTTCTCCCATCTTTGTCCTGTTTGTTGTGGGACGGTTTGATCTCGTCGCTCTTTTTGGATGCCTGCTCACTGCTCTGAGTGTCATCTGCAGCAGAGCCACCCTCCTGGAGTCAAATCAGAAAAAAAAAAAATCAAACAACGCCGTTTTGCGTATTGTGTCCAAACACAATGTGCGTACCTTTGAGGGCAGCATGTCATCTCTGGGCACAGACTGAGCTCTGCCCTCTGCCTTTAGCTTCTCCCTCCTCTTCCGTGCACTTCTGCCACGAACAAAGCTCTGCCCAGAGGAAATCACATGCCGTGCGTCAGAAACCCTCATTATTGCAGTCTGCATGTTACTCAGTCTGACTCTTGTACCTGTGGGGCTTTTGTGAGGAGCAGCGCCACCTGGGGGTTGTTGTGCTCCCTGGCCAGGTCCAGCGCATTGTGGCCGGCCTGTGTAGACAGACAGCATTAGTGGCACAGCAATGTGGCTTATATTTAGTTTTAGGCAGTGGTGGACAGTAACAAAGTTAAAAGTACTAATTTTAGGTACTTTTACTTAAGTACATTTCCAGATGAACACTTTTTACTTTTACTTCACTACATTTCAGAGCCTGTATCTGTACTTTCTACTCCACTACATTTTTAGTCCGGTTAAAAAGTATTATTTTCAAAGTCACCTCTCTATGGTGAACTGGTTTAGTCCCAGTTTAGATCTGGTTTAGATCTGGTTTATTCCTGGTTTAGTTCTTGGTTTAGTCTTGGTTTAGACCTTGTTTAGATCTAGTTTATTCCTGGTTTAGTCTTGGTTTAGTCCTGGTTTGGATCTAGTTTAGTCCTGGTTTGGACCTGGTTTAGACCTATCAGGTTTAATTAAAGTCTTAATAAATACTCTTACTTTTTACTTATACAGTACATTGTACAGTGGATACTTTTACTTAAGTAAAATTAAAAGTATCAGATAATTCTACTTGGGTAAATCCTTGGTCCTGTATTTGCTCTTTTACTTGAGTAAGAACATTGAGTACTTCTTCCACCTCTGGGTTAGGGCTGATGTCTCTGATGTCCTCACATCAGAGGAGACTCACACTGTTGCAGATGCGACTGTCGGCTCCGGCCTCCAACAGCAAACTGACCGTCTTCTTGTGGTTGAGAGCAGCAGCCACATGGAGCGGCGTGTCCCCAGCCTGCGCACAGCGGAGACAGTCACTTACGCCCCTTTAGCCATCACTTTGGTTCTTTCAGTTAGTTCAAATGAGACAAACACGAGCACTGACCAGATTCTTGTGGGACACGGAACAAAAGGCGCCGAGGAGGATGCGGATGATGGACAGATGGTTGTAACGCGCTGCTACGTGTAGACAGGTGTCCCCCGTCTGCACAGATATTTAGAGCGTTTTTTTTTCTTTTTTTTTTTACATTAGGGTCAGTATGTATTGTGTTTAACTCTACATTCCCTTTTCCCCTAATTCCCCTGCCTTATGTGGGGACTGGGACTGGGTTTTGTCAACAATTTAATTCATTGTGCGAAAAGAACAGTTTGAAAATCAGCAATGCGATAAACAATGAATCAGACAAAGCGGATGGGAAATTTCCTACAGTGCACCAGCTGGATGACCACAACCAAGACAAACAATATGAATCTCAATATAGTGAATATTGCCACCTCTTTAAACAGGGTCTTTTATGAAGTGAATGAAGGTTCTTATGCAGACTCAGGCTTGGCAGGTTATAAGCATTTTAGCAGTCGAGAAGTACATCATGTAGTTGGGTCATAGAGCAGCATATTACCAATAACTGTGTGATAGGAAGCGTGTTACAACACATTTTGAGTCAAGCCCAGGGCGATACAAGCACTAAATTGATGCTGATTTTATTATTTGTAATGTGATAAGAGTACATTACACATGTAGAAGAACTATTGCAGATATAGATTGTATATGTGGCACACACCTGGTTGCGCATGTCGGGCTGGGAGCCCCCCAGCAGCAGGACCTTGGTGCTCTGAGTGTGTCCGTTTTGACAGGCCAGGTGCAGGGCTGTGTTCCCTGCCTGCCATAGACAGAAGACAGCATTAGTGCATTCTAGTAGCACACATATGATCATTGGACAGGCAGGACCTTATTTTTGGCGTGAACGTTCGCTCCAGCTTTAACCAACAGTTTGACAGACTGACTGAAGCCGTGCCAGGACACTTCATGGAGAGCAGTGTTTCCATCCTAACAAAAGAAAATACAGTAAAGTAAGTACCAGTATGGTGTGTCTGTGTCTGAGACATTGCCAACTGCTGAGTGGAGCACCTTGTCTTGCCGGTCCAGAGCACAGCTCTCCTGCAGCAGAGCGCCAATGACCTGAGTGTTGCCCTGCACAGCGGCCCGGTGCAGAGCCGTCTGCCCGCCCTGAAACACACAATCATGTCATCAACACAAACCCACAAGTCAATGAAGCTGCCTTTACATCCCACATTCTCAACAGAGAGCAGGCAAAAGCACCAAGCAAGTGAGGAAGTGAGAAGAGCTTTTCACACCTGCTACTAATGACTTCTACGGTTTACATAATGAGATGTACTAAAACATCTCATTGTCATTGGTTTTCAACAGGTTTCTCACATTAGTCAGACTAATGTGCAGTGGTTGTATGTTAGCCAGGCAGTAATATGTGGAAACATTGAGCTGACACGGTTACAGTGCAAGAGACAGGGCAAAGGCCGAGAGGTCAGAAGTCAGGACTTGCCGGAGCAGAGCAGCAGCAGTGGAGGAGGACTGGCACAAGCACAATGAGCTAACCTTCAGCGCCCCGGGCTCCACGCTCCACCGCTGCTGCTCCCTCACAGCGCTGTCCGTAGGACTTTCAGACCACATCCAGTCCACAAGGCCCTGCTCAGTCAGGGAGGGGGTCCTGCTGCCTGGGGGGAGGCCCATGAGGGGACACTCCAGAGGATCCCACTCTAGCCCACTGGAAGCCATTGTGTCACTGAGCTCAGAATTGAGCAATGGATGGAGAGACATTTGAGGAGAAAGACCAGAAGGTGTGTCCTGGGCTGATGGATGAAGAGTGACAGTGGAGGGTCTACTCACATCGTCCTGGATGTCCAGGTCACAGCCAGCTCTCAGCAGGACCTGCACAACCTCAATGTGACCTTTGTGTGCCGCCAAATGTAGAGGGCTGCGGCCAAACTAAAGGGAGCAGAAAAAACATCAATCAGATCAACACATTCCTCTGTTCAGTTGTGCTTTTCATTGTCACTCCTTTCATAAGGCTACATAGTCCATCCTTACTCCACAGCTTTTATTGGGGCATGCATTTCCATCTGTGCACCCACCTTGGTCACAGCCACCTCTGCTCCCTTGTTGATGAGCTGAACCACATTTTGGAGCTGCCCCTTGTGCGAGGCTACGAGGAGGCGCTCCGAGAGGGCATGCACCTCATCCTGCTGGTTCATGAAGGTTTGATGATGGACTGCAGGAGGCGCTCTAACTCATGCTGCTCTGATGGGACCAGGGCAGGTGCAGCTCAGGGCCCAGTGCTGAGGAACAGGAAGCACACGTGTGAACAGGCAGCAAAGCACACGGCAAACAGGAAACAGATCTCCCACAGGATCAAGTGAAACAACACTAGGCTAGTGCAGGACTCTGCCTGCTCCCTACAGTAAGAGACCATCACCAGCCAGACACTGTTCAAAGCCCATAGCAGGCCCTGGGCTTGTGTGTAAACTACCATTAACTGAGCACGTTTACCAGATACATATATAGACTCATTTCCCCATTGAGGGACAGTAAAGTATGGACCTTAACATACTGATGTAAACCAGCAGGCACACTGAGGGATGGTTTCATCACAAAAGGACATTTAGCTTTGGCATCACTTTATTTGGTAATAAATAAATACAGGGCTAAGCAGACTTTAATTAATTTAATTTGGAACTTGTCCGTGTTCCCTATGCACACACAGACATGATACCTGTCTGAAATAGGAATAGAGCTTTGGTTTGTCCTCAACACAGTCTGTCCAGCAGTGATTTACTGCTTTAAGAAATGCTCTGAGGAACATTCCAGCCATGAATGGCATTTCTCCAGGTACTACCTGATAACAGCACCGGCCTTTCCAAGCCCATTCACCGTGGCGTAATAGGCTTAACACTGTCACACTCACAATACAACACATCTGAAAACCGTTGGTACAATCAAAAAATGAAATATACTTGTCCTACAGAAAAGCCTGTGTTCAAGAGTCTTATTTGGGCAAATACATTTGAGAACCAAAATGGACCCAATGGGCCAGTGTCACCTGGATCAATTTCAAAGAATACAAGTCCTGAGAAGTCCTTTGTTTTGCAGCAGGCATAGGTTTACTGCAGAGGACTATTAATGATGGGAGTGAAGACGCAGCAGACACGCGGTGGAGCAAGTCCCAACAGGAGAGCCTAATACTTTACCACACTTAAACCATCTGCCTCAGTCTCAAAGTGGTCCATGACTCTCTCATCCAGACTTAACAGACTTCAGCTGCCTGTTCCAGTCTCAGGGCTGAACCAAAAACTAATAAACAATATCAAAAGACTCATCATGTTGCTCTCCATTTGTTCGGAGGTAACAACTGGAATGTCCTCTCACTGGCCCCACGTTCAGAGGAGAGTGTCATTCCATTCACGGACACCTACAAATATGCAGCTTTGGATTCTGAGCTGGGGGGGGGGGGGGAATTAAAGC
>OMNZ01053063.1:38452-69266 GCA_900303255.1 Lesueurigobius sanzi
GTATCCACTGTAATGTACTTGATAAGTAAAAAGTAAAAGTATTTTTGAAGAGTTTTATGTGCAGGATTTTTAAATCCTTTAAATCAAACCAATTATAAGTCTAAAAACAGGTCTAAACCAGGACTAAACTAACTAAACCAGGACTAACCCAGGACTGAACCACGATTAAACAAGGACTGAACCATGTCCTGTGTATGAATGTATGTATATCACTAAACCATGATTAAACCACGACTAAACCAGTTCTAAACCACAACTAAACCAGGTCTAAACCACAACTAATCCAGTTCTAAACCCGGTCTAAACCAACAACTAAACCGGGTCTAAACCACAACTAAACCAGGTCTAAACCACAACTAAACCACGACTAAACCAGGTCTAAACCACAACTAAACCATGACTAAACCAGTTCTAAACCCGGTCTAAACCACAACTAAACCACGACTAAACCACGAAACCATGACTAAACCAGTTCTAAACCACGACTAAACCACAACTAAACCAGGTCTAAACCAGTTCTAAACCACGACTAAACTAAGACTAATCCAGTTCTAAACCAGGATTGAACCACGACTAAACCAAGACTAAACCACAAAACCACGACTAAACCAGTTCTAAACCACGACTAAACCACAACTAAACCAGGACTAAACCAGGACTAAACCAGGTCTAAACCAGGTCTAAACCAGGACTGAACCAGGACTATACCGAGTCTAAACCAGGTGTAAACCAGGTCTAAAAAGAGTCTAAACTGGGACTAAACCAGTTTGTCAAAGACAGTTGACTTTGAAAATAAAATACTTTTACTTTGAACCCAATTTTTAAAATGTAGTGCAGTAGAAAGTACAGAAACAGAATCTAAAATGTAGTGAAGTAAAAGTAAAAAGTATTCATCATAAAATGTACTTAAGTAAAGTAAAAGTACTTATAATTTGTACTTTATACTTGTACTTTCCACCACTGCACTGGAGTACACTGTAAAACGATGGGACAGCTCTAAGCTCGATAAATCCCTCGACAAAAAGGAACCATCAGCTTCATCTTGGCATCTGCACTCAGGACTTGATCACATTACGGCCTACTACTGAAGCCATTAGGCCTGCCCTCTGACCCCGGGCCGTGTACTGTTCCTGAACATGTGTGAACATGACATCAGGCATTTATTATTACAGCATTAACAACCCAGTGCCACATCACACTCACAGCTGCTCACCATTGATGCACGCTCTATCGTGAAAGAGCATAGGTGGCTTAAGGGGCATGAGATTTTATTTCCACATTGTCCACAACTGACAGACAGAAGGCTTTCCACAATGGTCCAACTCTCATCATTATAAAAACATGGTAAAATAAGAAATATGGCAACTTTGGATAAAAATAAACCATGTGATTTTGCAGAAGTTTATCAAAGCAAAAGGTCATCCAACAACGTAATAATGCGTTTCACTTTTCTTTTCTTTTTTGGTGGCAAGGGCCGAGCAGTATAAATTACTCACCTAACAATAATAAAAAAGAACAGTGCTCATTTCAATTTAAAATGTATCTGTTTTTTGTTTATTTTTATCATAACTTGAAAAGGGGGAAGCTCACAACACCAAGGGCAGGTCAATTGACACACTGGCCCAGCTCCTGCCTCGCCATCTGCCCACACATTTTAGGCTACACTTTGTTATTTTACCTCATGTTCAGCTCACTCACCTGCCTGTATGTAACGGCTGGTGGTCGTGCAGGTTGTTGGCACAGAATGGAATCTGCATATCTGTCAGTCAGCCTCAGGGCAGCTGTGGCAACATAAATAAAATGCAATTTAAAAACATTTGAAAAGAAAGAACCTGGTCAAAGTTTGACAGATAACTTAATCACACCCATCTAAACAGTCAGGACACTGTCTCCCTATGCACCTCACACGTTTTTATCTCGTCTAATGAACGTTTCCCAGGTTGAACAGCCTAATAAGACGCATACCATCCACTGTGGGCCATGTCATAAGAGCTGGGACCAGTTTACTTTGGCGAGATTAGAACTAACGACTGTGCTCACGAACCAATGGTTGCAAGCTCTGATACCACAGTATCACGATCGACTCAGCAACAATATGGCCTAGTCTTTACACTGCATCACACAACACAACCTTAACTAGCTACAGCGGAGTGTCTGAACACCTGGGGCCACCACCGCGGCAGACACTACCTGTTAGGGACCACGGCCCTTCAAAACACAGTCTACGCAACGGGGTGCCACTAACTTAACTTTTGTAAGCTTACGTAAACTTCTCAACAGCCTGCGCGTCAGCGAACACACAGTCAGTGTAAATAAAAAGGCATCCAAATCATATACTAACCTCCAGCATGTTCCAGAGCGGGTGTGCGTCAGCCATGGGCCTGTCCTAAACCGAATACGCGTCGGGCTGTGCCTTGTGGTTTGTCCGTGTTCTGTGAAGTGAGTTGTGTTTACAGCTCGGCGCTGTAACCGCCTCCCTCCTCCTCCTCCTCCTCCTCCACCTCCTCCTCCTTCTCTCCATTTCCTCTCCCCCCTGCACTGCCCCTGCCCCACAGCACACGGACATGTGCCACAATGCGCTGCGCGCTCTGCTGCGGTCTGTTTAATATTACACACAAGCGGTCGCGATACTGTCGCCGCCACTTTATTAATGCAGGTCATTTACAGCAGTGGCTGTGAGTCTGCGACTCATTCAGCCCCGGGAAGGCACCTGATGCAGGGGCACACTTCCTGCATTTTATCCGGCTTTAACTTAACTTGTACATATAATATTTCCAAAGACACAGTATCGTCTGTTCTGGTGCTTTATTACATAACAGCTCGGCCTAACGCTAAGGTCATCTTTCCTAAATACCTTTAGGCCAAATGCAATTGCCTCAACTGTTTAGAGTGGTTCCCAACCTTTTCTCCTAGAAGCCCCCTCCTGTTTAAGCTGGACACAGGCTGGGCCCCCACTCCTGAATGCATTAAAATGCATTAAAAGTCCTCTTTGGTTATTTTTTCTATTTGATTTACTCAAATAATACTTATGTTATGGCCTAACCCTCTGAGCAGACAGAGCTCTGGGACCCCCTGCACCCCCCTGGTTGGGGGTCACTAGGATTGGTTCTTTAGCTGGTAGGCCTATTTGAATAGGACGCTGCCTAAAGTGTAGAAAACTATATAGTATTGTCCCTGGGTCTTAGTGGGGTGGTCTACAAGTTCTGTGCAGGTGTCCAGTTGAGGGACAGAGTTGTCCAGTAGACTCAGGAGAACCATAAAGCTCAGTCTGGGTGAGACGGATCTGGGCCCTTGGGCGGTATATGTCTGCACCTTTGAACACGGACTGCGTTTCCCATGAGTCATAGGGGCAGGTTTACAGATGAGAGCATCATGCATATCATTTCTCATTCTAGAAGAAACTGGAGCCTGCACATTTGGTGACAAAGTATCCTAACATTGTTTTCCTAAATCGGACCCCGAGCTGTGGGCCCATCTTTTGTTTATCAGTCCAGTTGATAAACATTGTTGATCCTGCTGTTATAATGTGCATTACCATGTGATCTGGTGACACTGGACAGTTCAAAGTGAGTGCTCTGCCCTGACAGAGCTCTGACAGAGAGTGTGAAAGACTCAAACCCATCACTGCAGCGAAATGAGTAATAAATACAGTATATAAGAAGAAATAATAATAACATTGAGGGTTTAAAAGAACAATAGCAGAATCAGCCTGTGGGAACTCATGGACATAAAACACACTATTTTACATTTATCCAAAACTATAAACCAAAAAGTTATAAAGGCAATTTGCTTTTTTCAAGTATTTGGTATTTTCTTTCTTGTAAAATATCCAGACTATGGTCAATAGTTAGTACAGACATGTAGCTGATAGCCTCTGTTGTGCTTTTGAATTCTTAATATTTGAATCTTTGAATGGGATTTTTACTTCCGGCACCAGGAAGAGCCTTGGACTGCTGACCTCCACATTGGGAACCCCAGCTGTAAAACACCCACACACCAACCAAAGTGGACTTCTGGAAAAAGAAATATACTATGGACAATAAATTAAAATCAAAAGCATGTTATATTTGTAAACTGAGGCCACATAACAAAACAATCTAGATTTAACATATATTATTAAACTAGATTTTACATGTTTGCTGCTTGAAATTATAACAAGTGTCAGTTGCATGTAACAGATGGGGCCCCCAGTGTTTGTGAGGCTATTTTGAAAAATGAGGGAAACCCGTCCTGCAGGAGATCGAAGTGCAATCCAACACGTATTGATGAAGTGATGCGAAAGCTGTAAAACGACATACTGTACAATTCAAAACATTTTCATGAATAGTTTTATAGCTATTGTAACGCTTTTACTGAAATTAAATATTCAGAGGGTAGATAATCGGTGGATTTGAAAATGGCATCACCACAAAGAGAAGTGTTAACATAATGGACAAGGCAGATGCATGAAATGAGTCAAATACTATCTCTCAGCAAAATTGTTTAGGCTTCCCTCTTAATCCTTTGTGATCCCTAAAGAGAACTCCTAAAGGAGAATTGCAGAGAAGTCCTAGCTCCTTGGCTTCTATAAGATCTACACTAGGGTGGTCCAAAAAAAGTTTGTTTAAGATTCCCTAGATTACAACCCTGCAATTGGTTCTATATCTGGCCAAATTATTTGGATCCGAATCTTTTGCAAATGAATTAATATTTAGAGGTTGCACGAGACACTTGAAAATTGCCCATTCTATAACATAGCGAGCCAAATGAAAAATACATACTATAATAATTTGTGGTTTTATTCTCCAAAAACAAAGTGAAATGTTCACAATAGTCCACTAATCACTGTGGCTACATTGGCATCACAAAGATCTGCCTGTGCTCTTTCACAACTTGTAGTAAGTACTGTTTCTGCTCTTCATTCTTTGTTAGACTACAGTTAAAGTCTTGAATACAGATGGAAAATAGGATCTCAAGCAAAGAGTACAAATGACAGTGTCACAGATGACGCCATTCTGGCAAAAAGCTGGTGTACCAACAACAGCTTTCAGCTATGACATCATAGAGAAACATCTACTGAAAGTCCATAGACAATGGCAAGGAAACTTTGAGCAGCTTGTGCAACCTCTAAAAAACCTCCTTTTCCTTCCAAAGTCATAATCTCCCTAAATCATCTTATGGATGCCAAAACCTAATGCAGGGTTAAAATCAAGGTTATCTGAAACTTTATTTTTAACCATTCTTTGACGGACCACCCCTAACCTACACAGAAGCTCCAAGGCTGAATCACTGGAATCAGGTACATACTGACACTGAAATAACTATGTTAATCAGATTATTATTCCTATAATATAATATTTACAATATTCATTCATATTGTATTTCAAAATATTAATTTTGACTGGTGACTTGGATCAGCAAATATCATTGTTCGACTTTGCACTAGTAGTCATACCTAAGCTCTCATACCTTTTGAAGTGAATATACTTAAGTCCAACTATTTATTTTCGCAGTGAAATCAAGCTTTTGAATAGTCAATTTTCTATGAACAAATATATATTTAAATACATTTACAGCAGCAAACTTGAGGGCTTTGCGTCCCCCTGAAATACAAAGATCGCGCGGGAGGGGAGCAGTGACAATAGGGTGATTTAGATTATATACTGTATAACCAAATTCACACAATTCTAACTATTTTATGTGATTGATTTGTGGATAACGTTTGTAACATATGGGAGCAACCTTGTAGTGCTTTTGAGAACCCCCAGGGGGCCCAAGACTCCATTTTGGGGACCAGAGATTTTCAGAAATCCCAGTGATGTGGAGTGCTGAGGCAACAGTCCATCTACTGTCAGTGCTTTGCTCTGGGAGCTTGTCCCAGCTGTAGATCCTGTGGGTGGAACTGTCAGTTAAATGTGGGACGTCCCATACATGAACGATGACAGGCAAGTAGGCGACATAGGAGTGCTTTCCTCAAATCCAAAATGTACCACAACACAAGAAGGAGATGTCCATGTTGTTTGGTGTAGCTTCCTAGCGCTGTATATTGGTGCATTAGCAGTAGACACACCAGTAGATGAGGTTGAAGAGAATGTATACTGCTGGGAAGATCATGCGTGAATATATGTCGATGGTGTGCGTGTTCTGAATGATCCGGAAGCTTTTGAGGGGTCTGTTCGCCTCCTCAGAGGGGAGGTGATCCAGGGCCAAGTGCACTACCATCTGCTCCTGCTTCTGCGAAGAGTCCTCTTGACCTATAGTCGAGGTGTAACCAGCCAAACTGTTTGTGTCTTCACTGTAGCTCCCATCCAGCATCATAGTTCGCATGTGGGGCATGCTGCAAGAGCAGGGGGTGCTCTGTGACTGAGGAGGCAAGCAGAGGGGCCAAGGAGGAAGGGGTAAGGAGGGGGAGGTCAAGAGGGGGATGCCAAACATTTCAATGCACCGGTCTTGAATTTTTAAAAAAGCTTGTACATACGTGTATGTGGTGTGGTGTGTATCCATGTGAGCGTGAATACAGTGTGTCATTGGTATGTGTGTTGGTGTATTAGCAGAAACACCAAATGGGGCAGGAAAACCAAAGTAAGTAGTTTCACATCAGGGCCTTGGGACAATTATAAAGGGCACCTTTGAAACAGTTCCCTATGACTATTGTTTAGCCTACACTACTCAAATGATGAAACTGTGGGTATAAATTAGCATTCATGCTGTGACCTGGCACCAAACATCTTTCCTGACTTTAGTCAGGGAGGTGCACAGTCCCTTTACAAATAAAGCACTCCATACTTTTTTGGGTATGAACAAGTTCCCAAAATGAATCTAATGACAATTTCAGAATCAGAATAGAGTTTATTGCCATTGTCAAAGAAGGTTTCACAGACTAGGAATTTTCTTTGGTGCACTCGTGCAACATGAAACATAAACTTGTAAAAAAGATAAATAATAAACTATGGAAACAATAAAGGATATACCTATTAGGCATGCATAAAAATAGAATAAGATTTAAAATAAATCTAATAGGTATTTAATATACAGTATGTTATACTAATATACAGTATAATATACAGCCATGGACAAAAGTGTTGGCACCCCTGAACTTTTTCCAATAAATTAATTAAAAAAGTATAAAGTATTTCTCCCAGAAAGTCACTGCAATTACACATCTTTTGGTAAAGAGCTGTTCATTTCCTTTGTGTGTATTAGAACAGTACGAAAAAAGCAGCAAAACTCATCTGTGGCCAGTAACAGGTGTAACAGTTGTAGCCATAAGTGTGAGCAATGTAAAAATCATATCTGGAATAAAACAAAATTAGAAAGTTTATGCCCCATCGTACTTCAGCTAACCTCCCTGGACCCATCAGTTGTTCTCCCTGGATAGAAGAGAACAACTGATGAAAGGATGCAACACAGAATAGTCCGGATGGTGGATAAGCCTCAAACAACTTTTAAAGAAATCCAAGCTGTTATGCAGCTCACGGTACATCGGTTTCAGCTCAAGTGAATGAGTTTCATCTCATTCAAACTTCGACGGGTAGTTCACTCTGAAACCGAAGTACTGTGTTGAATTTCTTTAAAAGTTGTGTGAGATATGATTGGAAAAATTTTGGGGGTGCCAACACTTCCGTCCATGTATATGATATTAATGTGCAAAGTGTAAATTGTACCTGTTCTCTGGCCTGTTCACGCAGCTGCCGGTCCCTGCCGTCCCACACTGTGGTCAGGTAATTGACAGCAGCATATTCCAGGACAGACAGGAAGACGAACACAAAGCTGGTCCAGAGGTAGATGTCCACAGCTTTGATGTAGGACACTCTGGGCATGGAGGCGTTGACTCCGGTGATAATGGTGGACATGGTCAGCACCGTGGTGATGCCTGCACACAAACCACATGTAAGATTAACTGTGCACAAGACAACAGTCCAAAGAACTCCTCACTCAGACCGACGTATTATTCCACCTCCATTTGATTGGCCAGACACACTTGAGCCTGTCTTTTAACTTTGTTATTAAAAGATCTTCAAGAAAAGCAACTGAATTGGATTTTGTGCTCACCTAATGAGACTCTGGCAGGGACAGCCCGGCGGTCGATCCAGAAGGACACCCAGGACAACATGACCATGAGCGTGGCAGGGAAGTAGGTCTGCAGCAGGAAGAAGAAGATGTGGCGCCGCAGAGTGAAGTTGATGTACAGACGGTTGTACCAGCCTGGACACAGCAGAGACACATCTACTAACACAGACCTCTTCAATTGATCAGAGATGTTCACATGTACATCCTTACTGACTATTACATTAGCAACACAGAACTCATTTGGACAAAAAAATAAATTAAAAAAAGCATGAGATATTTACAGTAAGTTTAGTTAAAGGCACTATACCAGATTTTTTATTACAAACAATGAAAGACAAATATACTAACTAATAAAATGGCTAGTTGTGGTCTAAACACATTCCTAACTTTCCTAACACATTCCTACAATCCCAATCTTATAGGTGCATTAAACTGAGGCGTTTATTTGGCTGAATATGCTAAGCACAGCAAGTTCAGGCTATTACAGTGGTGTGTGTGTTCTGATACGTCCTGAATAAAGCTTTGGGTCAAACAAACATATTAAATTGATTTTTTGTTGTGTATCACGATAGTACTCTGTAAAGATATAACACAGCCCTAATAAATAAACAGGCCAGGGGTATGTTGTCCCAGGCCTCAGGACCAGAGGGGCCCCATCAAGGAGCCCACTTTATATTTCCCCTTTTTCTTCATGATTAATTTATATTTAATGCCATTACTTGCTTTGACAGGTATTTTCATATGTAAAATCATCTCAATAACCTCATGACGATTTATTTTTGTTCATCTTGAAGTTTTCCTAAATTGCACACACCCCGCTAAACACAGATGGTACGGCCCGGCATTGCAGTTAAGTTCATGCCTGTCAATCAAAGCACATGGCGACAAGTGCCGCTTGAGCAACGTGCTCCTGCTTTCTCTCTCTTCCTCTCGTTCTCAGTTTTTGCTTCTCTCCCTTCGCCAAAATCTCCATCACAGACATGATGCACGTCACAGCTCTGTGGTCCGCTCTGCCTCAGAATGAACCAAGACGGGTAAAGAGAGCCCTGTCCTGTCATCTCCGTGAGAAATCTGTGTGTTTTCCCACAGCCGCACATCTGTGTTCTCTGCAGTAATGCGGACAGAACGGCTCACATCGACCAGAAAGTTAAACTCACTCCTCACAGACACAGAACAGTCAGATCTGGACAGTAGTTTGTCCGATACTAGTGAGTAAAGTGGTTGTAGGCTGTTTGTCTCGAAGAGAGTTTATCACAGTGTCTGACTTTTTCATAACCACAGTTCTATGAATGTGCAGGGTTTGAAGATGATGGTATTTCGACTAAATCGAAGAGGCAAGGTAAGGTAAACTTTTATTGTCTCCACAGGGAAATTTTTCCTCTGCGTTTGACACACTCTTCGATGCCGCTGGGGCAATCCATCAGGAGCAGTGGGCGACCGCAGTGCAGCGTGCCCGGGGACCCATCTCCTGATGTGGAGCCAGGTTAATGGTCAGAATCACCTGACAAGAGGATTTAACCTAATGTGTATGTTTTGGGAGAAACATGCAAACTCCACACAGAAACGGCCGGGAATCGAACCAGAGGCCTTCTTGCTGTGACGCAAAAGCGCTAACCGCTCAGCCACCATGCCACCAAATTGATAACAAATACCAGTCAGGTGCAGCTTTGGTTTATTTTAAATCAGTGGTTCTCAAACTGTGGGTCATGGACCAGACGTTGTCATGTCACAGGCCTGAATCTACGTAGCTACAGTTTATGACATGATGAGTGAATGGAGTGTTCTTTAACCAGGACCAAATATAGCCAATAAAATTATTATTTATTTTAAAAATGCTGTAGCAAACAGTCGGAAGGGTCGGGGAGTGGGGGGCCCATGAGTCACAATTTTATCCTATTGCTTTTGCATTAACAACCATACAATCATCAAGGTTAACTTAACTTAACTTAAATGATCAAGATTGGCAAGGGAATCGCTTTTAGCTGCATTTCACAGCATACTTATTATTATCAATAATTCTTATTACTATAGTAGTTTTAAACAATTCTCATTCTTTCTTGTTGTCATTACCATCTCCACATCAATATTTACTGTATATGTGTTTTGTGATTATTATTTGTTTTGTTATTTGGAGTCTTAAAGCGACTGACTGAAGGGTTCACACACCGTATTACTGCGCTGTATACCGCACCTGTGCTGCTGTAGAAGGCCAGCCGTGACGTGGTGTGAAACTTCTGAATGAGGAACTGGGACAGAGAGATGCGCTCGTCTGTGCTCAGAGATTCGTCGCCACTTTTCCAGTAGAGCATCAGGTCCTCGTCTGTGTATGCATCTGCAACACCAGCATGTGCTCTTTACACTTCCACAACATTACCATTAACTGAGCAAACACATATTCTGCATGCTTGTTAGCTCTGTCATATTTGAAATGATCAGACTTACAGCTCTCTAGCTCCAGTGTGCACGTCTGGGAGTCCAGGGGGAAGCGGCTCAAGTCCATGTTGCAGGCAGCGGTCACAGTCACTCTGAGGGACAGCATACAGTTTGAGTATATTGTCCACTGTATCTGAACAATCTTTGAATTTCAGATAAGGTATGTTCTTATAATTGTTGTAGGTGGTGGTAAATGTGACTGTTGTGAGAAAGATTTGAAGAAGAATCGTTGTTGTTCTGACCGGAGGCTGTAGAGAACATGTCCGTCAGGATACACCCTCAGCATGATGTTGTCAGTGGTGGTGTCATGGATGAAAGATCTCTTGGAGTGCACAAAGAAGACGTCTGGAACCCAGATCTTCTTGACCAGTCGCCCGTCAAACGTCATGCTCTTATTTGTTGAGCTGGGGAAGGACAGGCGCTCGTCCCTCCAATAGTGTCTCAGGTACAGCGTCATGGTGAAGTCCTCAACGCAAAAAAAAAACGTTTCCAGTTGAAAATCAGCAAACTGACACATACGGTGACCAGATGAAGTGATTTATACACTCACCATATCAACTTCAGAGATGCTGTCTAAGCTTTCAACTTGGACATCAACCCCCACTGGTACAGCAGGACCTGCAGTCACAACCAGAGCAATTACATAAAACCAGTTACCACCATCTCTTTTGTCCTCTGGTGTTCCTCACGCCTCCACACATTCAGTTTTCATTGTTTGTGAAAATGGGATTTTGTATATAATTTCTATATTAAAATGTATATTAAATGCCAACAGTGTGAAAAATCTCCTGAGAAATATTAAAAATCACAAACAGCAGGAGCACACAGTTGTGATTCATCAAGGATACAGTGATATGTGCGAGTGGGAGACCCCTGCAGTTCTAGGAGAGCAAAATACAGAAAAGTCAAGCTCCCAGTCAAGATGATAATGTAATCCTACCACAGCCATTACCACTTCCTTCCACATGATGCAAGTAGTATGGGGCTACATTTAGGAGGCCCACCATTACAAATCGAGACCCAATCCACTAAAACATCTCAAACCAACAGCTTTAAATGGAAAACATTGCAGCTCTCAGCTGCTTCCGTCTGGGAACAGAGAGCTGCTCCATGGGGGCTTGGTTAGTGGACTGAGCACAGCACGGCAGGAAGAACACATGGAGTTCACTGCTGGTGGCTCTGAGTTGCTGTGTTGTCTGCTTTTTGTCAGGACTCAAAAAGAGCATGGTTTTAATCTATTAAACCCCAAGACACTCAGGACCCTGTCAAGGACATGTACTGCTCTGAAGAGTGTGACAGGTGTGCTCAGCTGTTAATAATCCTGCCATCTCTGGGAGTCACTTACAGTAAAATGGAGCAGAAAGGTCCAAAACATGTTTGAACAAAAGACAGGGCTAACATTGAAATACTACAGAGAATGAGGTGAATGAACCAACCAACCAGAATGTGCATGTTCCAATCATTTTTACTAAAGAAAAAAGAAAATCCATCAATTACATAACATTGGGCTGGAGGAGATACCTGCAAAGGCCGGTCTGAGGGTGAAGTCATGTTCATCGATGCTCAGCAGGTGACTGCTCTTCACTCTGGGGGTCTTCGTTCCATCCAACATTTTCTTCAGAGGTCTGCAGCAGGCACAGACAGTTCATGCTATGCACCGTTTATACAGTTATCAAGTATATGGTAAAGAATGATCAGAAATGCATTGCTATGATCTCCTTATAAGACACCTGATAAAGTAGTGAAGAGCCCACAAGAGTCTAACTGATGGAGCGGACTGACCAGCTCGTCTGGGACATCAGAAAGATGACCAAGCCTCTCTGTGGCTCCTATGTAATGAACATTTCGCTTCAGCAGAAATCAGGATACAACATGAGCATCAATCCCCACTGACCCCTCCACAAGCACTTTCTCTGACAGAACCATATGCCACATCACACTGAACAATGTTCAGCTGATGCTATCTCAGAGCTGGCCTAATAAGCAGACATTGCAGTTGCTTAGGGCCCCAAGACCACCAGGGAGCCCCCAATAGTGCATTAATACTACAGCTCCAGGTGCCTCATAAATTTCCCTCAAATGTCAAACGCCTTGTCAAAATAACTAGTATCTAGAAATCTAGAAATAAATAAATTTTCTTAAAACTAGTGCACACTTGCCCTTTATTTGAGCAACTGATTTCAACAAATCTGCCAATGGGGTAAGTTTTTTACAATTAAATGAAAAGAAAATGAAAAAATAAATAAATAGTTATTTCAAGGAAATTAATAGGCTACTCTTTTTTAAATCAAATTTTGAGTGTGATTATATATTTTTCTTAACTGAAGAATAAAAACCAGCCTCACTGGCAGAATTCTTAGTTACTCAAATGAATAATTTTACTCTGATATCTCTATACATTTCTAGATATCTTGCGAGGTAGTCTACTTTCTTTTAGGGCCCAATGATATCATTTCGCTTAGGGCTCCGGGAATGCATGGGCCGGCCATGCGCCATCATAATGTGCACAATATTGTAGCCTAAGAACATAGTCTGTCACTCGGTTATTATAGTAAGTCCTTGCTTCTAACCCAGAGTTACTCCTGCCCCTGGTTAAATTCAAGACCAACAGGTGCAGGACCGCGTATATGGCTCAATACAGAGTAAAAGAGTTAAACTTTATACGCAACTACATTTTGGTATGAGTCATTAAGACATGAGAACGGGCTTCCACAATTATACTGGAGCGCATGAAGCAGTACTACGGAACGGGACAAAACACAAAGGCTATTGTATCTAAGCAAATCTGGTCTCCATGCTCTGTTTGAAAGGTTTTCGTGATGCCCGCTAAACCAAAGACTTGGCTGAGCGCGCGTAGGCGTGGGCACTGTTCATCACTCAGGATGTTGCCAGTTCGCTAGTACATAGACACATGGCATATGCCCAGGGATTTTGACATTACCTAAAATCCCACACGCATCCGTTTACCCCTTGTTGGACGCTGTTGAATCCTGCCTTTTTGCAAGCGCAGCAAAGTTTAGATGGAGGGTGTACGTACGTGCCAAGTTTAACTCTTGCGGAGGACGCGGCCCAGCGCTTCTTCCTGATCCGGTCTTTTCTTCCTTCCGCCTCCTGGATCAGAACCATGACCAGAACCAGCGGCATGAGCGCAGCGTAGGGCGACATCACAGACTCAAAGTCCGGTGAGTAGAAGAGCGCACGTCTATACGAGACATGGCTCCTGCTGCAGGCTTGAGCTGTGCGCAAGCATCACTGAGACACGCAGAGGAGGGACGCTCTGATTGGTCTCCGGACTCCTCCTCGTGAGCAGCATCAGCACCAACGCTTCATGCGACACACAAACAGCTGGAACGTGTGGGGTTTGGGGATCGACTGTGCCCAGAGTTCAGCGCTCGCTCTGTGCAGGGCGGTTACATTGGGACACAAATGTGAGGTCATGAGTCAGCAATGTTCTTCACTGACGATGGCAAATAAGGCTGTACAATGTCCCCTTGTTATCTCAAGTCAAACATCTGGCATTGAAAACAAGTGTTTATAAAAATAAAATGTCTAGAAGTGGGACATATGTCACATAATGTGACATAGCCTATATTTAGTGGAAAACACCCCAAATAAGCGCAAGGAACTATAGAAAAGTAGAAAAATCAATACACAGTTCCATGAACTCAATTGTATAGTCGTCAAAAATCTAATATCACAGCTGGAGAACTGTTGAATAGAGATTATGCACATGACATTGCAACATAACAGAAACCAAATGAGAGCCAACTTTGGGTTGTTGTCTGATTTGACAGCCTGGAATGTTGAGTGTTCTGTTTGGAATGAGAATAGTGTATGTGTATACCTATAAGTTATTGTCCCCATTTGTGTAGGTTCTCAATAGTATAGGAGTCAACCATTGTAGAAAAAAGTTCTCTATTTCAGCATCTGTACTCTATGCTTAAGAGAACTGGACGATTTGCTCCTTATCCCAAGAGCTTCGTCAGCAGACTGATGGACTCGACCCCATCAGTCTGCTGATTAAGCTCTTGGGATAAGGAGCGAAACGTTCTTTTAAGCATTGAGTACAGATGCTGAAATAGAGAACCTTTTTCCCATTGTGAAATGTATCCCCTGTATTTGAGCCATCCTTCAGTGGTGCTGGGGCAATGGAGTAGCTGCAGTGCAGCGCCTTGAGACCCAGATCTTAACATGACTCATGTTCAGAATCACCTCGCTGGAGGATTTACATATTGTGCTTATTTTGGGTTGATGGGGGAAATCATCAGGAGGAAACCCATCGAGGGCATGCAATCCACACAGAACTGCAACACTGTCCAGGAATTGAACCCGGGACGTTCTGGCTGTGAGGCAAGAATTCTAACTGGTCGGTCACTAAGTCACAAATCGTACCATCAGATAATAATAATAATAATGCATTGGTTTTATATAGCTCTTTTCTGGACACTCAAAGACGCTTTACATTATTCATTCACAGACTTGGTGGTGGTGAGCTACTATTGTAGCCACAGACTGACGGAAGAGATGCTGCCAATCTGCGCCATCGGCCCCTCCGACTGCCACCAACTACTCACTCACACCAATGAAACTTGTTACCGTTTCTAATGAAACAAGTGTCTGGGTTGGTTTTCCTTCACTCTTTCTAGTGGTCAAATGTTTTTTTAATCTGTCTTTAAAAAATGTTTAACAGTAATTACTTAAAAGGTGTGATGCATGAACACAAAATACATATTTTTTTTAAAGTCCAAAGAAACATTCTTCAGCTTTGAGAACTAGGGAATGAAACATTTTATGTCGGTCAATAATTTACACATTTGATTAACTAAACAACAGGACTGAAGAGCATTATATTAATCTCAGTCACACATTACGCTTCAGTTCATAAAAGTTTTACAAAGTTCATAAAATGTAATGTTGACCCAATCGAGTCGCGGGGCGCTGTCACAGGTCCAAGTCGAGTCTGTAGTCCTGAGCTAAGTAGATCCTGCGGAAGATGAGCGCAGCCAGAGCCAAAGTGAGCAGCACAATGAGCACAGCAGAGCCCGTGTGGTCCGGAGCCTGGCGAGGGGCAGTGAAGGCAACACGGCTGGGCTCTCTCTGGACCTGTCGACTCTGCTGCTGCTGGCGTCGCTGCCGCGGGCTCAGAGGCCTCTCAGGGGTCGCCATAGAGGGGTCCGCCTGCCAACCACACATTATACAATCAGTTATACACCCACTAAATATCAGCAGGATGATGGGGAAGGAGGACAGTCCCACCTGCTCCGGAGGGGCCACCTGAGGCTCAGGTTGGGCTGGTGTAGACCCAGACTCCGATTCAGCAGACTCAGACGGGGAGGTCACAGACTCAGGAGGGGAGGTCATTGTCTCAGATGGGGAGGTCACAGACTCCGACGTCGCAGACTCAGCAGAGGTCGTCGCAGACTCAGCAGAGGAGGTCGCAGACTCAGCAGAGGAGGTCGCAGACTCAGACACGGAGGTCATTGGCTCTGGGAGGTCCCTCAGGGATGGAGCAGATTGACCATCTCTACTGGATTGTCTGGACACGCTTGACTCTGCCTGTAGAACAGCCCACGTAGAACGCCTTCAGATTATTAAAAATTGGTTATCGTGTGAGAAGTAGAAATATGTCAAGAAGAAGCAAATTGCCAGGGGATAAGGTTACTCCTATACATGTGTTTCGGTCATGTAACCTCAGTGGTTATGGCTGTCATTTTGGCGACCTGTATAAACCTATGCGTGTCCACTGATTGAACTCAAGATGCTACATCTGAAAATCGCACCTCAGGTAGATGAACAGAGCTGATACTTAGGATTTTATCTTTATCAACCGCCTGGAGAGTCCTAGCAGCGTATCAGCTCCTCCGTGACACTCCTCCTTTTCCCCAAAGCCCTGCTTAACGCACTTACCTCGCCATCTCTGGTGAAGCTTTATCCTTTCAAAAACATTGTAGATGACTTTACTGTAGCAGCACAGAGCACGGTCCATTTTGATCCTTTTTTCTCGCTCTCGACAGCAGAGCCGTGAAGGAGCAGGAGAGTTCACCCGTAGAACCAGGAAGAGGAACTACTGCAGATTTTGTTTTTGTTGTTTTATATTATATTTCTAACCAACAAAATGTAAAATAATGCTTAGTATGTTTTAGATTTTTACAAAATACACGGAAAAAGCTCAAAAAGGTCAAAAGCTTTTCATGCAACAGTTTTTTTTTTTTTGTTTTTTTTTAACAGTATTTACAATGTATGATTCTCATTGAAGGAAGTAAACTATGAATGAACACAGGGAATTATGTAGGAAACAAAAAAGGATGAAGTATGAAATCAAAATTGCCACCCTTTATTCTTGCCATTTTCTCAATGAGCTTAATAAGCTAAAACCATTTCTGTTGATAACATCCATGGAGCTCATTGAAAAATAGCAAAAGTGTGCAAAGCAGTTATCAAAGCAAAATTAAGCTATTTTGAAGAATCTATTTCAACCTTTTTTGTTTGAAACATAATTCCATATGTGTCATTTATAAATTAATGCCTTCAGTGAGAATCTACAATGCAAATTGTTTTGAAAAAAAGATAGTGAAGTTAAGATTTTCGCAAAAGAAAATAGATGGTTTGAGCAGGGAGTGAAAGAAGCTATTTCGGGGGACTTCGCTTTAATTTACCCCCCGTTTATAGCCACATCCTTCGGCCGAAACCAGCTCTCTCATTCTAATTATTTTCTCATTCTAAAATGAGGCTGGGCCAAAGTCCAGGACAGGTAATGGGCAGTGTGAATAGAGTCATTGAGAACGAGACTGACAAAGGTGTTTTTGTGTAGCCTTTAGAACAAAGGTGGGATTTAGAGGTAAACTCCTCCCACTAGTCTTTATAAGATCCACTGGCTTCCAAGTTTGCTCAGTGCTGACGAAGCTCTTTGGATGAAGAGCGAAACGTCCTACACTTCAACTACAGAGAACAGATGAAGACTGAAGAATCTTTGCCTACGATGGACGACCCCTGTACAACTGAGAAGTTACACAGACGTCTTGAAAAAAAGACAAACCAATACGCAAAAAAAGTGTTTCCAAACTTTTGACTAGTAGTGTATAGTGGCTTTAGTCTGGATTCCAAAAAGTAGATCTTTAGCAAGAATGGGACTGAGACCAGTGGTGGTGCTGTTGAGCTTCTGCGGTATGAATTTTAAGGATAGGGTTTTACACAAATAAAATAAAAAAGTTTTTAGCTATTCTTCAGTTATCTCGGAATACGAGTTGGGCTGCACCTTAAAGCTGATTTGCTGAGCTAGTTGTCGGGCCTTGTGGTCCTCAGAGCTCCGGCTGCCGTTGGGAGAAAGGGTCAGCAGGACGGAGCGCATGGAGCAGGAGCAGGTCTCACAGCAGAAGTCCTGGGACCTACAGCACACACAGGCACATTAGGACGATACTGGATTTCTCATTTCTGATATGAAGGTTAATTTATTATCATTCACATTTTTTATACATTGTAATGTCATTTTTGCATTTGAATTGTGAACTGAAACAAAAAAAGAATAATTTTAAATAAATACTGCATTTTCCAATTAAGTGCAAAAAAAATTGTGTTAAAAAATTCTCAAAAAAAAATCGGTGTCAAAAAGTTTGTTTCAAATTATTTGTCACATGACCAATGGGGCAGTAGCCAAGTAAAACGTTAAAGCATGGACAGGCTGATAAAATAAATACATAGAAATTAGAAAGGATTTAGGAGTTACATACAGTATTAGTCAAAAGTTTGGAGTCTGTTGAATGAAGCTCATTGAGGAAATGCAAAGATAAAGGGTGGCTATTTTGAAAAATTTAAAATATAAAACATGTTTTGAGGACTGGACTGGTTACTCTGCCAGCCTTGTACAAAGCATACACTCCTTCCCCTACCCGCCCGCCCGGCCTCACCCCTCGCTCTCTGCAATCCTCCCATGTCCCTTCGTCTGCATCCAGATTCCTCTTGAACCATCATGAGCCCTTTCCTTTCCTTCCCCACATTCCCATATGACCCCATGGCCACTTGAAATAGCCATCGCGATGATCCTCGCGTAACGTAAACAATCCTATTATGTCATATGTAATCGTGAATTTCTCCACTGTGAGATCAATAAAGTATCCATCGATCTAGAGTTATTTGACCTTTTTTTGTTTCCTACATTATTGTGTCCATTCATAGTTTAATTCATTCAATGAGAATCATACAATATACAGTAAATAGTGTTGAAAATAAAGAAAAGTCAATACATGACAAGTGTTTGACTGGTACTGTATATTTAGTGTATAAAAAAGCATTCATAATATAAACACAAATTAACCTTCATTATCTTGCTACACCAAAAATACATTTTGTAGTTCTATTGCTAAACATAGCTGCCTTGGGTACAGTACATGGAGCTTATCAAGTATTTGCTAAATATTGGTGCATAAAACCTAATGTGGTCTCTGGTCCCTCAATAAAAAGATCTGCACTCTTTTGTGTGCATGTGCCTCCAAATAAAATGGTAGAGCGGGTCGTCTTATGATCGAGAGGTCAGGGGATCGAATCCTGGCTCCTGCAGCTGCAGACTGTCGTTGTGTCCTTGGGCAAGACACTTCACCCACAGCCCGTATGAATGTAGTGAGAGTGAATGTGTGGTGGTGGTTGGAAGGGCCGATAGCGCAAATTGGCAGCCTCTTCTGTCGCTTCTGTCAGTCTACCCCTGGGCAGCTGTGGCTACAATAGTAGCTTACCACCACCAAGTATAGAGTGAAAGAATAATGCCATGTAAAGCGTCTTTGAGTGTCCAGAAAAGCGCTATGTAAAACCGATGCATTATTATTATTATTATTATTATTAACTGTACAACCAAGTTACAGAAGGTGTTGAACAAACCTCCATGTGATCAAAACAAGGGTCAAATATATGGCTATCCTCTCTCGTCTCTCATCTCCTGTGCAAATAAAGCAGCCGCTCAGACCTGCCATGCTTCTGATAAATGTTTGTTTAATTTTATTTCACTCTCAAAATCTCTTTTTGACAAGAACATAATCACAAGGTCTGATCATGTTGTATAGATCATTAACTTAAAATAATGTATTATTACACTTGTGCTGTTCTTATGCAGGAACCATCCAGTAGAAAACATATTAATAAATGTAATTTACACAAACATCTGTTCTGTTCTAAGCCGGGGCCGCCTCCGTTAGTCACTCTATAGCAGAGACCAAAACACCAACTGCCCTCCCTCATCAGAGTATACATCACAAAGGTTAATCTTACTTTTTGGCCAGGGCTCTCCTCTCCTCAGGGGTATAATCCAGAGACCCAATTGCCCCTTCTCCTTTTGTCGGCATGAATCCGATAATGGCCAACAAGGCTGTTCGAACTGTAGGAAACAAACACACTGTGGGTTATAACTATATTATTTTACTATGCCCGGCTTTTGTAAGTTTATAATTTCATTGGACATCATTTATTTTCAATATAAATGATGTGAAATGTGAACTAACTGTGGTAAAAACAGGTCTTAAACAGGTCTGGGAGAGTCCGCTCTGCAAACTTACTGCTCCAGGAAGGCTGCCATGTTTCCGGGTGATGGCCAGAAATGCTGAGGCAGATCTTCTTCCCAACTTCAAATCTCCCATTCGGCTGCAATATGATGTGAACGAAAAAACATCAGATGAAGGCTGTATTAGAGAGATTTTATGCTGAACTAAAGCCTGTATTCATAGACGCACAGACTATGATTGAATTCTCATGTATTCTAGATATGTAGTCAATCTTCCTGTAAAATCAGTCAAACACTTCATGCAGCCCTGATAAATAAATAAAAACAGCCCCAGTGTGGGGCTACAGTGAACAATTGAAGAGATTCTGACAGCTGCTGGCGTTGACACTGTCCCTTGTGTGATGTAACTAGACATGCATGCGTTTCCACGCTCTGCTGATGAGATGTGACAATCACAGACACATACACAGGGGCAGGGCAGAGACAGGCAGCTCTTACAGTGAGCAGGATGATGCTGGGGGGCTTCATGGGGTACTCCGGGGGCAACACGATCCGGCCGTGATAAACCCCCCCATCAAAGTCGGAGTCCGGGGGGCCGCGCACAGAGAAGTGCCACTCGAACAGGTTGTCCTGGGGGGGAAACACACAAGTCACATCCTTTTCATCACTCAACTGGCCTGAAGGGAGGAATCTGTGGTGGGACACTGTGTACATGAGCTTGAGGTCTTTCAGGAACCGCTGCTGCGAAAAACACCAACACAAACACAAGTACATTACGTCTCTGGTGCTTTTTACCACCAGCACCTTGTTTGTGGTGTTGCCAAGAAAGAATATCAATTTACAAATGTCAGAAAGTATCGGAATGTGGAGGTGGAGGCTGCACCATTATGGAGAAAAAACAATAATTGTTTATTTCTGACAAGTATTGCACTTGCAATTAGATTTGCAATTAGTATCAAAGGCCCACTGCACATTTTAAGAGTTTAGGAGCAAAGAAATTTGTAAAATAACTGAAATATTAAATACTAAACTAATACCACACGTGGTAAAGCTGTTTGTAAAGGTCTGATTGTTTTTGTGTTGGGGTGACAGTGGCTCAAGTAGTAGAGCAGGTCGTCTTGTAACCGGAAGTGGTTTGCTTCCCGCAGGTGCACACTGTCGTAGTATCCTTGGGCAAGACACTTCACCCACCTCGCCTCTGGTGTCTATGTACACTGGTGTGTGAATGAGAGTCTGAATGGGTGAGTGGTTCCTTGATGTGCCTAAAGCAGGTAGATGTGACCATTTCCCATTTATTTTAGTGCAGCCCTAGTAGAGGTGCACTTAAAAGCATAACTGTGTGTTTGAAGAACTGCTGAACAGACCTCAAGTGGCTGGGCGTGGTAGTGCTCCGTGGGCTCCCTCAGCTCCACAGCCTCCTTCATCAGCCTCTTCACCGCTGCAGCCACAAAAAAACACAAACAAATCAACTAGGTTAGCTCTACAAAGAGAAGGTAGGTATACTTTATTGTTCCTGTTTGGACATTTGTCGTCTGCATTTGACCGATACCGCTTGGTATCGGTCAAATGAGCCTTCAGGAGCAGAGGGCGCCACAGTACAGCGCCCATCTCCAAATATGGAGCCAGGATTGACGTACTAATGTTTTAGATTGAAGGGGGCAACTGGAGCACCTGGAGGAAACTCCACACAGAAAGGCCAGCGCGGTTCGAGAATCAAACCCAGGACCTTCTTGCTGTGAGGCAAGAGCGCTAAACACTCAGCCACCATAAGAAATCAGCACTTGTGGTTATTTCTTACTAGGAGGATGTTCGAAGCACAGCCAGATCAAATCAAGACTAAACCGCATCTTTAAAAGGACCTAAAATAGATCTTGGCTAAATGGATGGCAACCATATCTAAACAAGAAAAAGACATAATAAAATGCCCCACTCACTAAAGCACAAATGAAATGATCTCTAATTAGAATGAATCAAGTTTGGTTTGCGAGAGTGCACTTTAAGATGACAGTAAACAAACAATACTCCTCAGAGAAGTGTACACCCATTAAGGGGTCAGCTGACGCCTGTGGCTCAGACCAGTGCACACACAGACACATTTGATGGCATTAATGTGGTTGCCCAGTGGATATGGGCAATATGATGAGTATCAAATCGACTTGATCTGACCCTGTGACAATCTGCCAATATGGAGATAGTTTAGGTCCTTTAGTTAATTTGTTTAATGCACCTTCATGCTCAAACACAAGGCACAGGCCTCTGAGTGAGTGACAGGTGGATTTAACCTTTTACAATTAAGTACAAATTATCAGCTTCTAGGCAAAAGACAGTGTAGGGATACTAAGTGCAGATGAATTGAGTTAAATTGTGATTTAGATTCTTCTTGAGACATGAACTGTTTGCAACCGCACATCCATCGCCCCACCCATTCCAACATGGGGAGCTTCTTGGTGCCCAGGGCAGATGAAGGTACTACTTCACTCCTCTTTTGATTTTATCCAGCCAGGCATTACATATGCTCAGGGACATTGAGTAATTGTTTGGGTTATGCCACTGCCTTCAAGTCAGAGGTCATGGTTTGAAAATAACCAATTATAATGTTTGTGAAAGTAACAAAACAAAAAAAACACACACACACAATAATAGACGTTTCATCCTAATTCCCATACAGATGAAAGTATATGTTTGGACATTTTACAAACCCGCTGGAGTCCTACTTATGATGCCTCTTCAATTCTTACATTCACTCAGTCTCTGCTTGATGAACCAGATAAGACATCATGGAATGAAAGTTATATCAAACTGCATGTTCCTTTGTCTAAATGCAATGTGGTGTTGCAGCATCATACTAAAGAGCAGAAAGAACTACTTTGGTTCCATTTCAGTGCAGCCAAGGCATCGACTCTGGTATGTGTCACAGTAAAGGCAAAGGGTTTGCCAGGAAATTATATTTTATACAAAATAATCCCACAATATCACAAATATTGCACCAATTTCAATTTAGTCACATCCCTTGAGTAACATGTGAGAGGAGTCAGAAGTGCTCTGTCCGTTTGGAGAGGTCCACTCTGAGCAGAGCTATAATCCGGCTCTCTCATCACATTATGCAACATGTGGAGTGAGCCAGAGCCATAGAGGTTATCCACAGTTAACCATAGGGAGAATACACACTCTGCCATGAGTGGTGCACAAGTATACAAAAAAAATAGTTGGGACTTCATTTCAAATCTATAATTTCAAAAAATAAAATAGCCAATGACAATGGTTGGTCAAACAGAAATAAAACTATAAAATAATATACTAATTGTAAGATATGACAGAAGTACAGAGTGTTGATCATTCCAGTTTATAGCCTTCAAAAAGCTGCTAGTTCACAGTTCTGGTTTATATTTCTCTGGGGAGCAACAGACTGACAATACTGAAAGTTTGAGGGGAATGCCAGTTATGTTAGTGCGCAGCTGTGAGAGGAGCACACCTGCTCAACACAGACGTGGCATAACTTCTAGTTATATCATCATCCACCTGACAATGGAGCATCCAGTGTTTTGTGGTCAAAACATTCACATAGATGTCCAGTCTGTGCTTCCTGAGCACCATCTCAAACACATCAGAATTGTACAGACATATGTTGCCAAGAACCTCAGTATCAAAAAGCAAGCTGGTGCTTATGTCTTCGTGTGGTATCCAGCTATGAATGAATGCCAGTACATGCCTATTTAGCTAACCAACATTAACCGATGATAGTGTAATAATGGGATGGAATAATAGTTGTGTGTAGTTCACGTTAATGCGATATGACATGAAACACCCCGCGACGACAGACGGTTTACCAAACTAACTCATTAGCTGACTACAAGTTGAAAACATAGTGTGACAAAGAGCTCACCTGGACTCTTAAGGTTGTATTTATGCTCCATGTTAGCTGCCATTTACCGGGCAGGTGCTATGGAGTTTGAGCTGGATGATAGCAAGCTAGCTTCGTTTGCTGTTAGCAGAGCTAGCCTAAGTTGGTCTCCTCCTAAATGTGAGAGGACTCTGTCGCCCACTGTCCCCGTGGTCAGGCCGATCACCGGCTTCAACTGTCCTCTGCCAGGACAATGCCCACCAGGACTATTTATTTAAGGCCAATCTTCCTCACGAAACGAAACTATCATCCGCCTGACGTAAGTTACAGAAACGTAAACAGGAAAATAACTGCGTCTTTTCAAAATAAAACTATATAATAATAATAATTTTAAAAAGCGGGAGCCTATTTTTTTTTACTCCAAAAGCACGGTTGTCTTGACGTGTTCTCACACATACGTTTTTTTATTTATTTATTTTATTAAGTTCATTTTATTTTATTTTTTGCCTAATTTTACCATCTTATGGATGAATGAATAGTCTCATTCAGCATAAAATAAATCCAATGCAACTGATGTGAATACACACGTGACAAAATTTGTCTGTGTCCTTTTGGGATGAAATTAAGCAATGTCTTTGCTCAAAGCTACTTTACAATTGCTCATCTCAATTTCTAACTACTATTTGAAGGACATGCATCACTTATGCATCACTGAGTCAGGAGTCAGGACAGAGTTACACAATGTGCCTATAACTTTGGACAGAGCATCCACAAATATTTAGCTCTGTGCAGGGTCCTGGTAGCCTATTTATTTGTTGCATTATAGGCATGACTAGTGGTACTCAAATAATGAAAGCTGGAGGGGTTCAAGAATCAACACTTCACTTTGGACTTCAAATGCCACAAATCATACAGTGTCCTATTGTTCTTACCATTTAGTCCAAGTACCCAATGAACATTATAAAATGGTGTGTTCTAATTTAATGTGGTGTTCTAATTCAATGTGGGAAATGTCTATTAAGTCTAAAAACATGTTAAAATAAAGTGAGTGGATATTAAGATGCTGTCATTCTAATTGCAGAGGCGGCACGCTCTGTTTAGTCACTGATTTGGCCTTTTTAGTCTCACATTTTGGCATTTGTCCCAAATGAGAACACATCATACAGAGTACAGAGTACATTCCACTGGAACAAGGTGCATGAAGGTGTATGGTTTGCTACTCAGGAAATTTGATGCATGTCTTTTGTAGGCCTCTTGTCTGTCCTGTTTATCCAGTTATGTCCCCAATGGCTGAAGGGATCCTTAGTTGCCTATGAGATCCAAAATGAATAAGACTAATTTTGTCAGTAAAAAAAATAAAAAATGAATAAAGATTTGTAAAACTATGAGCTCATCACTGCTGGGCTGTTAGAGCTATATAAGCTGCTATTGAGTAACACTTGACATTCTTTCATTCAGTTCATCGGTTCCAAAAGCTTTTGCTGCCGTCTTCTGGTCATTCATTTATCCTGGACTGGTCCCCATATTAAACCCGCGCCCTGCGATGGCAATCTTACACGCTAGATGGCGCAACAACACAGCACACAAATGGTAAGAGCGACAACTTTTTTGCCCTGTACTCAGTCAAAGAGAGTGAAAAAGAACGGGGAAGACGTTCAGAAAATTGTAGGATGGAACTCGAACCCACGACGCTGAGGAGTGAGGCAGGCAGTGTTCTGCCATGTGCAGCTGCACCATTATCGGTTGTAATGCAGGCAATCTGACTGAATGCTCTAAATTCCACAAACATGTCCGTATGTCATATCAAAAGAGCATATAGAGGCCAGTTAATTAGGGCAACTTGCCAAGTTTAGCCAAATATGCACCGACACAAAATAGGCTAAGCGGCCATATGAAATGGCACTAACCTCATCCAATCACTCTCGTGCGTCTCTGACCAAGCATGAGTTGGGGTTACTGCGTGTTTCGTTTGATTAGGGCTTGTCTGTGGGACGCTCTGGTGCTGCTTGACCTGTGCTCTGAGCGCCATAGGCCACCTGAGATGGAGTGCAGTCTGTCTGGCTGCGCATCAGAAAGAAGAACAAACCGGATCACTGGAATTTTAGGATTTTAGGCTATCTGCTATTTGTCATCATTGCAAATAATCACGTCCAGTTTGAGTCCACGCACTTTGAAGTTCCGCCTCCGAGCGTCAGGAGCCCACTCTGACGCGGAGGATTTATGTCAAACTCTCCCTCTCTCGTAGATTAAAGCTGCAGTTTGCGCACGCAGGCAATGTCCGCAAGAGCAGAGCGGGACGCGGGCCCCGACTGACCGGCCCATGTGCTGAGAGATATTTAGCGGGACTGTGGAGCTGTGGACGCCATGCACACTGATGTGCTTGTGCTAAGCCTGCTGCTGTGGGGAGTGGGAGCCAGCGAACAGAGGCGCGCAGGGGCCCCGCTGCAACCCTACAAACTTGTCAGGTGAGCTTTCAAGCCATATTCTTCCTCCTGCATATGATGGAGAGCAGAAGTGGTCAGATGCATCTGTGTGAGTATAGGCTAAAGTGGCTTGTTTAAATCGGAGAGGGATCCAAATTTGTTCTGATGGCAAGTAAAAACTGTTACTGTATAATCTTATGGATGATTATACATCCTGCTTTTGATCTTTTGGATATTCTTCCTCCAGAGTTTATCTTATTTATTTATTTTATTCAGTGTACATAAGAGGTGTCTTTACAGTTTTATTGGTAGATGCTAAGATACATTTATTTTTATTTTAGTTTTATTTTACCTGTTTGACTTTATCTTATCTTAAAACAGTTTTGTGCGCGCTCATACCTGTTCACTTTGCTTTGCTGAAGTTGCATAGAAACCCTGCTGATGCCTCCTCTGCCTCCTCCCTGTCACCTAATGAGCTTCTATTGTTTCAGTTTCTTCTGCCTTTTCAGATGCAATGGTGTGATATCATTCTTGTGGCTCCTCTGTTAACTTTTCATAGATCACACATAAGGCAGCACATGTCACCTGGACTTTCACACCTTGACTATTTGCGGTTATCTGGTCAAGTGCTACAAAAGGGGATCTTGCTAAATGTACAATTAATCTAGAATAGAGTAGTGCGATGTCCGTTCAGGACCAGTTTAAGTGCCACGCATGACAGGCCATCCTGGTGCTGAGGATAGATTGGCCTGTAACCTCACAGTGTTCAGCATTTTGCTTTAAATACATTGGCTCTGTTCACACAACTGTTGGCCAATAATGTTAGGTATGGCTTTAACACTAGACATTTTACACCATCACTGCCCAGGTCTAATGCCCTGAAGAGAACTGTTATGTACAGGGGAATATGGAACATGCTCCCTGTTTTGTGAACTGGAACAGTGAATAAATACTACTACTAAACATAAGCTAATGCAAGGAACTGTTTTTATTATGACACATATATATGATATCCAATGATTATAGTCTTTATAGAGGATCTAATAAATAAACGTTGGATCACTGATGTGTCTTGGACTTGAGAGAGCTGTAATAATTATAAAATTCTGCTATGATAGGCACGAGACCCCATTGCTGATGTATTCCTATGCGGGTATTATCAAACGCATTAGGATGTGATGTTGTGTGAAGGGTAGACAATGAATTATAATTTCACATGAAACAAAAGAGATTATTGTGTGGATCTGACCATTTCTCTGATTCCAGGTTGAAGCTCAAAAGCTAAAAAAGTGAAAAAATATATATTCCCTCAAATTCAATACATGTACAAATTAAACAGCTTGGTTAAGTTCTCTGAGGACGTATTTAACTTATTACACTTAAAATTAGCAGGGATGGCCAAGCACCAAGTCAATGCATACATACTTTTGAGTAGTGAATCTGGATACAGCAGTGCCATCATTTGCCAGCATGTACCGTTGTGCTTATAAGTTTGCATAGAATATGAATGATAACACAAAAACCTTTATTTCACTCTACGTGAAGCCATTTATTGTCGCTTTTCATCTAGAAACTAACCAAATGCCCCTGATCAAAAGTTTACATATTGTGCATCTTGAAACAAACATACATTGTTTCAGAGAGTCCTGTATTTCAGCTGAAGTGAGTTTTTCTTTGCTCCTGAACAATTTCCCTGGCAGTTGTTGAAGGTCATGTAAACGTTAGATCAGTTTCTGTTTCATTATGATTTCAAAAGAGTAAACTCAGTTCTTTGATAAATGGCTTCGCACAAACACTAACCATGAGTGGAAAAAAAGATTTTTGTGTTATTATTCATATTTAAAAAATGGCCAAAAGGGTATGTAAACTTTAAAGGGTATGTAAACTTTAAAGGGTATGTAAACTTATGAGCACAGCTGTATATCCACTGATGAGTGTGCGATTAGAGCAGCAGTAAAAGGTGACATGTGCCTGTTAGGAAATCACTCTTTCTGATGATGTAATCTAATCTGACCGCGGTAATGTGCTTTCTGAATTATTGCTATTGTGGTGAGAGTTGATCCTGGACTAAGGAATAAATAACTACAATTAAAAGGCATTTTTGGAGAACAACAAATGTGGGGAATACTGGGACTGGTTTAATCCTGTAGTATTTGTCTTTATGCTAGGCATCTGTCGACAAAATCAAATTTGAGAAGCTTAGGCCATCTGACGACAAACTCCGAGCTGTTTGCGACCATAGCCAGGATTCATCTGCTGCACTTTTATCGTTCACAAGTTAATCATGCCGAGATGTCCAAATAAACAGGGATGTGTGCACAACAAAACATCACTCTGGCCCATCTTAAGTAGTGCCAAGTGTCTGTGTGCCTTTCTCGACATTTGCGTTCTCTGTTGGATTCTCTTTTAGTAAAAGTTTCCCAGTGTGGCAGCTCTCCACACACAACCCATTACACAGGCTTGTCAATGCAAAACAGCAATGGCCAGAGGAGGTTTCCACTGTGACCCAAAATCAACTCCACATCGGTCATTAAGAGTCGCCTCACTGAACACTCAGAGCCATTTTAGTGTCCTCCAAACTTTTTGGAGTTTTAAGGTCTTCCGGTGACGCGGGCTATGAGTGGTCCTGACCTTTGACATCCGTGTCATATAGCCGATAGCTCTTAATCAGTCATTCGAATGCCCCGAGCAGCAACCATGAGCGGATAGTTCTGTGCCGTTTGAGGTCGTGACACAGTGGCACTTGTCTGGGGTCATACCCAGACTAGGGATGTCAAGATTAACCGGTTTTGCAATTACCGCGGTTATAAAATCTTATAGTAGATTAATTGTGAGAATTTTAGGACCCAAGGTAAATCGTTTCTCATGTGTCCAAACATTAAAGGAGGAAATGGCATCCAGGGTTTCACCAAAAATACATGAAGTCAGTAATCCAATGTGCAGAGAGTAAGTTTAATCTTTGCATGACAATGTGTTAATGCCGCCAAAGGAAGAGTCCAAAAAGAACCATGTGCAGTTTGTTATGTCACAAAAAAATACAAATACAAACAAAAGTGAAACTGCAAGCGCATGGAAATCAGCTATTCATATATATATATATTTAATTTTAACATAACATAGGTTTTTGACTAAAATAACAATTAAATGAGTATGAAAATATACATATAATGCCTTGTTTCTTTTTTGTTAACGTTTGGACGGTACTTTTTGTAAAGTTTTGAGGAATTCTCTTTATCTTTTTCCGATAATTGTGAATAATAGTAAAATCGCAATATTTTTTCTCACAATAATCGTGACTAGAAAAACATCCCTAACCGAGACATAAGAGCCATCTGAGGTTAGAATCTGACTATGGGACTAGTAGTTACACACTGTGGTGCATGGACTGGACACTTTAAAAGCTTGTAAACATCCATTAAGGCAAATGCAGAAAGAGGCCGTGCCCCTTCTGTGAGTTCTGGTCTTCCATTTCCACCGTTTTACATAATTTAAGTCTGTGATAGTAACCCGGTGGACTTTAGCATTACATAACTGAAATTTTGTAACTGTGTCTTTGTTTCAGGTCAAAGAGGGAGATGGCGTCATCAGAGGAGTCCAATGTGAAGGTTGGCAGGTAGGCCTGGTGTTTTTGGTCCAATTATTAGAGCCATCATCTTCAGATTAAGCTGGACTTTGAGCCCCAGTCAACATTTTAATCAGGCTATTGTGTGCGGCATGTGGCGGGCTTCTTCGGTGTATTTGACTAAGCCCATTATAATCCATTCTTATCCTTCAGAATTAGGAAATTCATAAGATTACTGTCCTATGATCCACTAACACACAGACAGCAAAGCCCTGACTGTGAGGGCTCAGGTGTTCTGGGGTCAAGAGTTCTTACAAGTTCACAGCAGTTCCCCCTAAAGTTCTCACAGGCTCGAAAGAGTTCTAAGGAGTTCACAAGAGCACTCTGTACTTTCAGTGTGTGTTCCTGGGATTTCTCAGCAGAGCAGATGCAAGAGGATGGGACTTTTCTCCATAGACAGAATATTAAAGCTATTGTTGTGTCTTCCAGTCCAATCACCAAGAGAAATCCAGACATAACCAAAGCATGGGGCACCAAATCAGAGCATTTGCTGAGGATCAATGACCACGACTTCACTATGAGGCCAGGCTTTGGAGGTAAGGCTAATGGCTCGTGTGTGTATGTAACAGATCGTCATTATAGGGCTGGAAAGTCTCGCACCCGTTTCGGATTCAAACAAACGACACGTGCTCGAGGAGGCGGCTGGTGCAAAGTGCTTTGCTTTGTTTTCGGCTGTAATCACCAAAGTTTACGCGACACATGCTCCTTTTTTAGGTTTACCAAAGACCAATAAGCCAAGTGCACATTGCACCTGCGTATATGCGTGGGTCAATTATGTAAAAAAAAAATCCCACTCCCAAACAAACCACTCAGGACTGGTCTACGCTGTCACTTCATCACTTCACTCATGTTAAGTCCATATTAAATGAATAAATACATAAAATAGAGGTGCCCAAAGCATATTAGCTTTACAAACTACAGCAGTATATTCATGGATCCGACCATGGCAGTAATATAAAGAC
>OMNZ01053066.1:0-44525 GCA_900303255.1 Lesueurigobius sanzi
ACCCCCCCTCCATGTGACTGCTCTGGTGCTGCGTGAAGACGCATGTGGGCAGCTCAAAGCAAAGTGCCCTCGCGTCGCCTTTTGTCACAGCTACAGAAAGATTGGGGATATGGACTGATTTGCCTGCCCTCTGCGTGGCATTTCATCACTAAATGTTTGCACGTTTGTGGTTCAGGTTTAATGTCTTAGTGGGTGTTTTTACATTTTGCATGTAAGATGGGAGAATTCCTTGTCTGCCCTCCGTCTAACACCGTAGTCGGGCCGTATAGTCACAGTGAAGCCAAGCGCTGCACTTCCTCATATTTCCTCGTCTTAGCTTTTGGGAGACTTTCGTTATCTTCTCCGCCTTTCTTTTCATCACTGTTCAATATAAAAAAGGATGTTCCCTGGGATCACACGCGCCCCCCCTAGCATCGCACTGCGCCCCCCTAGGGGGGCCAGCCCCACTGTTTGAGAAACACTGCAATAGACAATACTACACTCAACGGGGCCTGGTGTTAAGAAACGTGATGGCTGAGGGGATCAGGCTTCTTCCAAAACGAGCCCTCCTGCATCTGAGCGCCCTGTAGATTATATATAGATATAGATTATTCATGGTGTATGTTCCCGGCTCAATGATCAATTAGGCGCAGGAAGGATGCATATTCTCTATAGTCAGAGTTTACTACAGTACTTGACAGGGATTAAAAGCACACAGTTGCCTGTGCAGGACAAAACTGGATAACCTGCTGGAGGCAGGGACAGGGGACTGGAGCAGGACAGGCCAGACGGGGTTGGGTGAGCTCAGCCACAGTGGTTCCAAACAGAGGGGTTAATGACTGGGGCAGAGACAGCACTGGGAAACCCTTTGCTGTTGTTGGACAGTGTTGAGAGAAAGACACAAAAGTCCAAAAGTGTGACCCTGAAATGAGAGGAGCAGGAGATAGTCCAGGTCTCCTGATCTCATCAAGCTGCTGGAGGCAAGAATCAAGACTCAAGACAATCAACCCAAGCACATGCCATGGGAATACTGCAGTGAGACTGTAAACTGTGGAAGAGAGTGTGTGGCCTGCCAGGGATTTGGGCTTGCACTTGATATGCCTAAAGTACTGGAGGGACAAAACACTTTTATAAATGAAACAGCTGCCTCCACTAAGATTCAAAATGCAAAGATTTTGAATAAAGAAAAGCAAAAGGCCTCCACCAAGTGCACATAGCATGATGGGAAGTCAGTATATGTGATCAACGGACCAGAGGGCCCAATCAATCCATAAATAACATGTACAATTAGTGGAATGAATGACTTCAGTTCTAGTCAGACACATATAATATATAATTCTAGTCTATAGAGTGTTTGCTTGATCACAAACAAGACAAATGATTACAATATCAAATCAAGCTTTGCAACAATAACAATCCCTATATAAAATTAGATCCCACAAGTGTTCATTGCTTTTGCAAGCGAAGGACTAGTGAATGCATGTAATGGGCTGGAACACAAGGAAAGGCAAAAAACTATATAAAATGTCCCACAGCAGTTAAATGTACGGTGTAACGGGGGAAAAGATGATGAAAACATGGATGTCAGTGTAGAGCTAGGGTCATCACTCACAAAAGCAGAGCTGCTAATAGCACTGTCCGGCCCATTTGCTCTTAACAGCCGTTGAGCTACGAGTTGTTCAACACAGCATTTGGTGTTAAATTATAGGGACATGCAAAATATATGGGCTGCAGTAGGAAGAAATGAGTGTGAAGAAAGACGCAAAACAGTCTGTGCATCATTGGCTCTGGAAGACATGAGGCCGGGTAAGGCAACAGGTTAGAGGCTAATTGGGCTGAGAGTAGCTTCGGGCTAGATGGAAGAGCTAAAGTCATTGAAGTAGGCATTTAATGAGGGATGACCTATAGCAATTTGAGTAGTTTCAGACACTCAGAGGAATAGGGGACTTAAACAAAACAGCAGAACAATTTCAGCCACAATTTCTTGAACTGATTTGTGACTAAAACAACACATTGTGATGTACAGGATACCAACAGAGGAAAATACAGCTCTTATGTCTTATCAGCGTGACTATTTATATAACCCAAAATGCAATTAGATGAGGAGGACATATTGGCAGTCACTTTATCATTAAGCTGAAGTTAAGTATTTGGCAAAGCAGCAACTATTCTTTATTTATCTAGTTTCACAATTCATATTTGTCTAAGGAGCACATATTTTATATACCACAAATACAAGATGGAAGGAATAACACATGACAGAACCATCCTGGAATTGCATTCTTCTCCAATGATGACATTTGGCTCGAGCAAGTACTTTTTCATTCAAAACATTACAAAAAACACAGAGGTCATTTTGACTTTGAGCTAAAATGAGGTGGTATTTTACCATAGACATATGCCAAAATGCCACTCTTCACAGTTCAGAAATGGGTGGAGGTATTAGAAAAATATATGGAAATTTCTGTTTAACTAGATTGAACACAAATATATATTTGGATTTTGGTATGCATTCAAGGAAACTGATTTGATTGGTGTGCCGTGGACTTTCAGTCAGGCCTTCTATGGTAGCATTTTAGAAAGGCATATGAATGCCACGATAATACAGATTTTTCATGGCCTCTGTACCAAAAGGATGCATTAAAAAACAGAGGTGCTGGTCCTTTATTGAAGCACACGACAATTGACATGTGGCGTCAAGTGTGTTATAACATGGAAACCAGCTGCTGTTTTTATAGGAATTACGTTTTTGGGAGAGAGGTAACCAGAGGTCAACCCACACGCAAAATCAATAATACCAGTGGATTCACCTAATACTCTAGTCCCCTGTGAATATTGGCACTGATGCCTTTTAGTGCTATAGGACGCGTGTCCCATATAACCCGCTCCCTGTCCGGGAAAACCCTTCCCCTGACTGGGGGAGCCAGTCGGCTTTTCTATCAAAGATCTTCTTGAGAAAGGGATGCCAAATATCTGTGATAAATTCATGTACTTAATTTCACAAGAGAAATAAAGTTTCTGCTTAGGTTCATGGTTTACTTCAACATGCTTTGATTGATGCTCACTCCATTCAATGAAACTCTAGGGGTAAGGCCACATCAGCCTGCACTTCTGATTGGCTGGAAGACCGTCCGGAAGGCCGTCAACAAACCGCTGGCCCTGGTGGATGTCATTTGCTAGGTCAACTTTAGATTGGCTGATAATTCTGTCAGTCATGCCAAAAATTAAACATATGTGTGGCCAGATCACCAGCGGTGTTTTTATGGAGAAAATTACAGTTAAACCTCAAACGCAACTCAATTTTACATACAACATTACACATACATTCATTACAAACTAAATAAACTCCTGGTACATTTTGCAAATTTTTTGGGCCTGTGTGTCCAGACTTAATAGATGCTTGACCAGAGTTATAGTGGGTTTTGTGGTTAGCTTTATTGCCAATGCTACCACATGTAAAGCACATACAGAGAATCTCTCAAACAAACCATGGCTGTTTTGTTTTGTGCATTGATACACCTTGTTTTGTGCATAATCCCCAGAGTGTTGTGTGTTTTAATAAGAGTGAGGTAAGAGCAAAGATTAACCAGGGTGGATGATTAATACAACTTGACTTACTGACTTACTGCGAGCAATTATGGACATGTCTTTTCTCAAGCCTGACTTTCTCACACTCACGGTGCAGCATATGGGGGTCCCGAAACATCTGCATACCAAACACACACACGCAGATGCCACGGATCGCCACGCAGCCCACCCTCCGCTCAACCTCAAAACCACCAAGGGTTAAATATAATCAATCTTCTTTAACAATGCTGTCAGAAGAGTGTCTGAGAACGCTGACAGACACAAACTGTTGTACGTGCACTATTGTTCGCCCAGGCCACAGCGAGTGTGAAGGATAACTCTCCATCAAAACAAGCTCGTGGATAAAAGCGTGGCATGTGTAACGAGCAACACACACGGTGGATGTAGTGAGCAGTTTTTCATGTACACCAACGAACCATAACATTGTAGCCGTACAATGTTATGGTTCGTTCACATCACTGCCTTTCCAGATGCATAGTGGACTTTGTGAACACAGATACCACACAAACAAAAAATGACAAAAAAATGTATCCTTTGTAATCAGTATCATGATAACTAACAAAATGAAAAAGTAATCTAAATGCGCTCAACACTGCTTATTTCATTGCACACCTCGACCTGAATCCAACCTATCCAATCATAAGGTAAACATGTAAGTGCTGAAATGGTGTTCTTACACACGTAACTCACGGTTTGACATGTGTGTGTATTTGTGTAAATCACCTGCGGGGACTTGTGAGACCTCCAGCTGTACTGATGACTGTGGAGACTGGCCAGCAGCACATTCTCATCGGTGTCCACTTGACCAAAGCGCAGCATCTCATGGGTGTCGTTACAGATCACATAGTGGCTGTAGATGAGCTCCTCTGCCTCTGGGTCACCATTCTGTGAGAAAAAAAACAATGAGGATATATTGATAATGAATTTTAAACAATTAATTAGTAACTTGGATGACTTTGGATGACTAGATGTCACTCAGAATCCACATGTGAGAATATTCTGTAGGAGCAGTACTTTTCATTTTGCTTGGCAAACTACACATGCTCAAAATACTTGTACTGTCATCTGGCGGTCAGTAGAGATGAAATAGAACGTGAATAACAAATATTTTATTTGCGTGACACCATGAAAGCAGCTTGTGCTGAACATCAAGGTCAAATACATTCAATACAAGTTAAACTAGAACCTCCTGGAGGCGTAATCCTTTGGCAGGCCACCGATCTCCTCACACCCTTCATAAAATGACTAAATGTTAGTCTCTGCTCCGATAAACAACTTAGGACATGTCAACCAATTTCAAACGGCAACTCGCTTTTTCCTAACTTTTTTTTCCCAACATGAAACAAGCTCAGTACTGGTCATTCCTCGTAGTAGGAGTCATAAATATAATGTGGGTTCTTAGAAGAAAACAATATGGTTGAGGAGTCTGTCCCACGTACAGTAATGGGTCAGTGAGCAGCACAGAGAACAGCAAGCTGCATGAGAATGATGTCCTTACATACTGTATGTTGGCTCAAATACAAGCTGAATATGTCTGCAAACCACTTTTTAAAAACTGTCCAATATTTAAGGGACTGTATTTGACATAGATAAAGATTCCAGTGATGACAGAAAGTTGAAAACAAATATCCAATTCATTTTTAGTGCATACATTCGATTAGCTGCTGTACTCTGCCTTTTCCTTTGAAACATCTGCTTGCTAGATGCTCTTGGAGGGATTTCAAACAAAAAAGTCTTACTAGAGGGTCTGTCTGGTTGGCATGGTAAAATTGTGAAGTAAATTTTCACAGAGACCGTAGTATGTGATATTGAGCCAGTTTGTGAGAAGAAACCATAATTTATTCAAAAACTGGGACCTCTGTTGACTACAAACTTTGTTATTCTTACTCAACTAATTACCGAGATGACTAATTTTATGTGGGTTGGGCTGGCGCACCCTTTACCAACTATACACACACAAAAACCTTCAACTTTGCTTCAATTTCTCTCAAATTGAAGATGAGATTTGTGTGGAATATAAACTAAATAAGGGTGTCCATCCGACAACCCCAATTTACTAAAGCCTTAGGATAGAAAAATTAAATTAAAAAATGCTGCACTGTTGTATCCAAACACAAATGTACCCCAGGCAGCCTTATTTTTAAATGGCAGGGGGGTGGTTGATGCTTGATGGTTAAAAGAAGCTGGCAGTAACAGCTCCGAGTTCCCCTGCCAAGCACGTTCGTGGTCCCGGGGTTGTTGACGCTATTGAAAACGGATGGGAAAGTTTACACCATTAAAAGTGCACTTGATGATAGACGTGTGGGAGAGGTAAGAGAGGTGCAAAAATACAGACAGGACCAGCTGGGAGGGTGGACCACTTCTAGTTTTATAGCCGAACACTATCTTTGCCTTCCCTCTGAATGTGACACTGCGATTTACAAACTTCCTGCTGCCATCTTAAGATGCCAATGCTAAGCCCGGAGTCTTTGATGGTATCGTCTTTCCACTTCAATTCACAAGGCAACTTGATACACATGTCAGAGAGCTTCCTTCAGTAATAATCACTCCTCTTCTATCTGGGGACTTAAAGAAGACAAATATTAGGACAAAGGCATTTAAACAGTCAACACATCTTCCTTGTTAAAGAGCAAGAGATGACAGCTTGTTCCTTAGACATAGGCCCTATACCAGGCATCAAAGTATCCATTCCCCAAATCCACCCAGATGATATTACTTTAGTCTTTTACAAAGTCTGGGTCAGATTAGGCAGAGTGGCACATATATAAATGGTAAGGTACAGTAAAAAGTCTGGGATGTAGATTGTAAATAATGGCACCCACAACATAAGAAACACTACACCGCAGAGGAAGGGAAGTGAGGCATTGGTAACGGCATCACTGAAATATAGAGACAACATTAAGACACAGTGATTAGTCTCAATATCAACTGGATATCCTGCTATAGAATGATCTGTGCCGTTTGCAGCAACTGAGACCGAGGGCAACACAGTTCAATGACTTGGCCATTTTAATATGCAGATTATGAAGACCTATGCAGAGTCTCCCATATACTTTTCTGTATTATTAGGATTAGTGGTTCGAATCCAGCAGGTGCACACTGTCGTAGTGTCCTTGGGTAAGAGACTTCACTACCTTGACTCCAGTGTCTGCGTACACTGGTGAGTGAATGAGAGTGTGAATGGGTGAGTGGTTCCTTGATGTAAAGTGCTTTGAGCCTAAAACAGGTAGAGAGGTGCTATATGAATGTGACCATTTGCCATGAATTCTAATTTACCACAGACAACTTAAGAATGTCTATCCTTCCATCAAAAAACCCAGCATACCGATAAATAAGAGCAATGGAACTGGTCTGCAGTTGTTCAATGGTGTTGTTTAGAGAATGTTTATATACTGTATATACATGTAATAATAATAACAATTAAAAAAAAAAAAGTCTTTCCAGACACTCAAAGTCACTTTACAAGTTCAAGCATTATTCATTCACTCCGTACTTGGTGGTGGTAAGCTACTACTGTAGCCACAGCTGCCCTAGAGAAAGCAAGGCTGCCAATCTGTGCCATCGGCCTCTCAGACACTCACCAACTACCCACTCTACATTCACCCAGGCTTCCTGGTAATCCCCGGTGGTCTCCCATCCAAGTACTGACTACCTACCCTACCCAGCTTAGCTTCCAAGACCTGACAGGACAGGGCATAGAAAAGGCAGTATGGCAGGGGTAGGCAAGTTTGCTTGTTGGAGGGCCGATTTTCTTCATTGTCAAAACACCACAAATTACATCACAAACATCACAAATTACCTAATAGGGTGTATTTTCTGGAAAATTTGAGAGAAATTGACAGTATTTCTTAATTTTACAGTACTTCAACAGGTAATTGTTTTCTGATTTGTGTAGTAATATGCCAAAATCATCCCAGGGGCCAGAGGTTCTATGCTAGAGGGCCGTATTTTGCCCCTGCGGTATGGCGTTTATATATTTTATTTTATTCCTGATTAAATGCTTATATAAATGTACGATTTACAGGGAAATTAGTCTAGAATTTTTATCAACAGAAAATAATTTTACATACGTTTAGTAACAAGCTGCCAGATAATACAATGGAAATAATTAAACGAGATCTGAAACCTCTCAGAAGCCACTGTAAAGATTGAAGCATTCCTGTTGTCTCAATTGCACATGTAGATGCTTGTGAGAAAGCTGAATGGGTAAATACTACTGGTCTTTCGTGTGGTTTCCCAACAAAGCCACTTCCCCGGGGTTAAGGGCTCGGGGGGGAAAGACGATTCCGAGCTGGGGCCGGGGATTCGGGCTCGAGATGGAGGTATGGGTGAGTGAGGTTACAGTGGGAAAGCCTGAGGTTGGGGCCAGATGGGGCGCTGCACTGGAAAAATGTCAACCAAGGAAGAGGGATGGCTCAGGGGAAGCCAATGGGGAAAAGTGAATGTAATGTTTGGTAATGCTTTAAGTAACACCGTGAACTATGCCACTGTGTTTAGCTTCTGGTTCGGTATGTGATAGAGGGACATTTTAAGTGTGGCTCTACTTTTGCCTTCAGCTACATAAAGTCCACTTGCATATTGAAAATGTATAAATCTACATCAATGTTAAACTGAAAGTTATTACTGCATCTCTCATTGTGGATTGTGTTAGCAATCTTTCATTTTCTAAAAAACTATAAAAAGTGGACATACTTTGTGCAATTTCAAGCATATTTTACTGCACTATCCCCTGTTTGATGGATACTTAAAAAGTATTTTAGCTACTACATATATACAACCATTCTTAAATCTGACTGTGGTTTAGGATATGAGGTTGAGAAGATAATGCTAAGACAAATATTGAATTAATAAGCCTGTCATGAATCCAGGAAGTACACTGATGACTCCATTACTGCGAACCATTAGAGGTGCACAATTTGTATCATTTCCAGGAGGTTGATTTTTCACAGATACCGATCCAGCCCCGTTACCATGACATCTACTGCACGTTATTACATACTGCAACCACTACTTGAGTGCAAATTACAACCATATCCCAAACAGACCATTTTATTTCTATTTCTGCATCTGGAAGCGCTCCAGCTGCTCTGCCTGCGGCGCGGCGGTATGGCCATGGCCCGGCTGTGAGGTTTCGATTGTGTGGTAGATGAGGAATCTTCTCCATGGTTCACTGCTGACCCTACAGGCCACATCACAACGAGCCTGCCTGCCAGCCCTGACACCAGGAAACACGAAAATCACTCAAACAATTACACACATTCAAGAAACATCCTTCTGTTGCGGAAGGACAGCGGCTGTTAACATTTCCAACTGCTTCTGATTATGTCTTCAATTAGTTTAGCTATGTATGTGTGGAAAAAAATAGATGTTAAGTGTGTGCGCTAGAACGAAATTTGATTCTTCTTTTTATTATCTAATTCAACATACAAAACAGGATTTGACCTTGCCCATGAATCCCGATGTAAATGGAAGGAGCATATACTGTATGTTTTAAAAGAATAAACTTCCAATATTTGAACTCGATAGCAATTTTTAGCCTACAGCCCCGTTCTTCATCCATCATCTCTGTATCAAACCCACCAGACGACATGTGCTTGGTTACACGCAGCACACATTTTCTCATCATAGGCAGGATATTTCCAATAAACTAAAATATTCACTACTTCCTCCTAATGCCAAATGAACCTTTTTTATTAGTGCATCCTTTTGTACTTGTCCTCTATCCGCCTTTTATTCTGGGAGGAAAAAATGTGGCCATATGTACAGCACGTTTGCTATATCTGTATCGCGTCTTTTATGGCGATTCCTTCCTTGTTTGGACCAAAATGCCGTAGGCTGGAAGTAGTTTAAACTGTTGTACCAGTTGCCAGGCAGCTTCTGTTCAAGACTAATCAAGATAATAAATCAGGCTTAATCATTTTACAGATATGACAGATGAACAATGACCATGTTGACGTAGAGATCAGGATCGGATCAGACTGTGCATGCAAGACTTTTTAAAAAGCACATTTTGTACGAATATAGCTATTTTTTTTCACTGCACCTCATGTCTAAAGTATGCTTAGGTCTTAGGAACTGGGCAGCGATGGCAAAGGAAAAGGCCAAACATATCACTCAATCAGTATAGGGGAGGCCTGTCTTAAGCAGTGACCACGTAATAACCTTATTTTTTATGCTCGAGATGTTGGGCAAAGCCATGGATACCAGCGTGTCCAAAACAGTTCAGTTAAGCTGCAATGTAACCTTTCAATACAACAGCAAGCCTTATTTATGGCTAAACTAACCGGCAGAAATAGGGAACATTTGCTCAAATTATGCAGCCAACGGTCAAATGCATCCCCTCATACCAGCACGGTTGGTTAGCATCGCCTGGTGAGTCAATGATGCCACTGAGTGAAAACAAAGGTATTAAATCTCCAGCGAGGTTTTAATAGTAGTTTAATTCAGTTGGTTTAATTTTATTTTCCGCAGGTAAAAGAGCACAGCTGTTGGTAGAAAAAGAAAAACATAAGCTATTATTTCTTTCACCTGGCAGGAGAGCGTGCATGCGTGTAAAAAAGTACAGCAGGAGTATAGCTCACGTCTCCCGAGGCCAGTATATGAGTCAGCAGCAGAGGCAGAGCTGAGAGGGAAGGGGCAATCCGCGTATGTGCGCAATAGACACACGCTCGCGCGGAGGGGTGGGGGCCCCGGACCAGATGAAGTCTTGGCAGGTGTCAGCACTCAAGTTTTACCGTGTTTTCGTGGGCATCGCTTCACACACAAATGAGCTGGCTACTAGAGGCAGCGCTGAGAGCCGGGAACTGCGAGCTGACGAGGACCGCGGCATTAAGGAGAGGCCACAAACAGACACGGTATGGGCCCCGGCGCGGAGTTTGCATCAACCCCAAAGGCAGTGTGTTTTACGGCTCTGGCGTCACACCAACATTTTTCTCATAAAAACCCTCCATTTTGTTGTGAATTTGTTTAGCTGATACTCCATCTGGGAGAGAAAAGACTTTTAGCACCACCTATAACTATTTATATATTTTCTTATGATTTTGGGTAGATTTACGACTCCTTTGGTTGTAATATGTTCTCCATGTACTATATGATCAACAGGAGGACGGTTAATTTTTTAAGAAGTCTTAGTTGTAATAGAGTTGCAACCTCGATTCCATTATATAAAGTGAGCGTAATTTAGTGTCTGACAAGCACAAGCAGGTGGATTTTAATTGAGGTGATTTTATGGATTATATAAATGTACATTAAGAAATAATATTTTCATTTTGAAAGAGCAAATTTACCTGTTGCCAGCTTTTCAAAGCAGTGTCAACTGTGTGAATGGAGTTCTGGCTGATCCTGAGAAAAACTGGCTCCACAAACACGCTTGCATCTAACATGGTGGACTGTGGACAGCACACAGCATTGGCCTGGCCCTGAAAACAGATAAAATTACTTTCTACCACCGCTCTGTCCATACAATTCCATAGAAGTATCAAAAAACCAAACCTGAAGGAGAGAGGGCTGCAACAGTGGTAGCTGTGTTAGATTGCGGTACTCTAACAGCTTGCATTCAACCTGGGTGGAAAAGTTGAACTCTTGACAGTAGCGCAGACCATTGCTCCACTGACGTAAAAAGATCCGGGGCTCCCGCGCACTGGTCACCATGAACTCTTGCTCCTGAGGCAACTTCCTGTCCGGCAGGAAGGGGCGGAGTCTATGAGGAGGAACTGTAGAAGGAAGATTTATGACAAATTAACTTACAACCCCTTTATTCACAACAAACTGAATAGACTCATGTGAGACCAGCTACTCCCAATAAACCACACGCTAAATAAATGAGCTGTAACATTCTTTCTGATCTACTACAAAGAGTTGTTAGAATCTTGTATGCAGCTCAATACCTGTGCCGAGCTGCTCTAAATGATGACAGAGATGCACCTCCATTTGGGCGAGTTGTAGAGACACCCCGAGAGATGGGACAAACCACGGAGCGAAGCAGGAGTCCACACGAGTACAGGCTGCCAGGGCCGTGGGGGAGACCAGCTGATCACAGTGTAGCCCTGAACCACAGTCACTGTCCAAACTGCACGGAGGGAGTGGATAAGACAATACGTTACTCATCGTATAGTTGAACATACTACACTTCACACGCAACTTTTCATTAGATTTCAAGAAGTCTTCATTTCTTCAATAAATATTTAAAAAGTAACGATTGGTAGCACTTTACTGTACAAGAAAGTAATAGCAACGTACAAGGATGGAAATAGCGTTGTACCTAAAAGTGTAACAATATGGTAATAAATGATAAGATGAAGACCAATCCTAGGCCTAACTCAAAGACCGAGGATTGGTTCGTAAGAAAGAGGGCTGTAAAATGCTTTTTCTCTTGTTATTCCTAGTTACTATTGGATTCCATCTTATTACCATGTAAAGGCAAGGACATTCAATAAATTAAATAAACATACAAAAGAAAGAAAAGAAAACATGAAAACGATATTAAGGAGCAATAACCCCCCGAGGCCTCCCTGGTTGGTTGGTTGCTTGACTATTTTACTCCCACAGTTCCCCGAGAACCTCTCGATGGACATTAATTGCATGTCATGGTTGATGATGTTGAATGGAAGGTAATTGAAGTGAATGACCATTTGCTCTGTAATTTGCTGCTACCATGATCCACCATAAAAACTCCAGCAGGAAACGCTCAGGCCCTGAAAATGCTGGTGCAGCACAGCGCTCCTTAAAAAGATAAGCATCATATGTTGACAATTTTCATTACTTCTAGTTGGCAGGGCGGCCAAGTTATTTTTCTGGTGGAAATTTAAGAACGGGAGATGAAACGAGTCGGTAAGGAAAAGCCAATCATTTCTGATCAAAAAAGACAAATAATTTAAACATAAAGGAAATGTAGTGTTTGGAGTATGATTATAATGAAATACAGATGTATATTTTGCTTCACACAGTATCTGGTGCTGACAATTTTTTCGCTGACATGTTTTTATATGCCTTCTCCTTTGGGGTCTTCCAAGCCACACAGACTGAGGGATTGGCAATATTCATCCACTAAATGTTCCTATTCTTTGGGGACATACATAAAGTGAAGTTTATTTTATATTGGGCAAGTTTCTTTGACATTAAAACATTACTTACTATCCAAATGGCCATATAAAATCTGAAAATGTCTACCTCTATAGATTATTGGACTGGACTCTGTTCAATACATTATACTGTATGGTATATCACAAGTTTACAGCCAATATTAATATGCAGCTGTAACACCAGTGCTTTTGTGGCTTTTATTTTCTATACTGATTATTTTAGACAGGATGAGATATGGTGATTGGACTGGTCATGAGGTGAGAGCAGAGTACAGTATGTGGGCTAATAAACCCATCCCATCCCAGCCCAACCCAGTCCAGACCCAGCCTAGGAACGTATGAGGCAACCCAAAAGGGGTTTTACTTTTGGAGCTTCCCTCGATTAGATACACTCAAGGTAAGCAGGAAGGAATCCGGATGGGCCCTGACAGGCACTTGGTGTGCTGGGAAATCTCATTAGGCCGATCTGAACGCCTTCCAAGCCCGCTCCCAGCTCCTGCGCTCCAGATGTGGGGCGAGGGACAGCGCTGGTTCTTTGTACAGAGCCCGGGTGCACGCTCTGTTTTCCCTCACACCGGGCGCCACTGTTACTGTTAGTCCATGCACACTTCCCAGGGTAGGATAGCCTTTTCCCGAACATACAGGCAGGCGCACACAGGCACCTTTAATATAACATACAGTATACCAACAATAACTGAAGAGGTAATGATGGGAGGTAATGACCTATGCTCATCTCCGCCCTCTGCATTGTTATTGAGCACAATTCTCCAAAAGTCTGAGGCCACCAGCTCCTTCTGCTGCTCCGTCAGGCTCAGGCTGGGCAACTGCAGCTGGCAAGGACTACTCTCTGAGAGGTTGAACTCCCGATAAGGCACAAAGGCCTGCTGCAACTCATCCCAGTACTCCAGGCTGCATGGCACCTGAAACACACACACAATATAGCCTGAAATAGGCATGTATGTCGGTCACATTTGAAAAGTAATGGTATTCAAATGTCTGCTGCCAGATGGAGAAAACCAAGGGGATTTTTTTTTTTTGAAGAAATATGCCATACCACATGTATTCTGCTCTTGCCGCTCCTCTTTGCCTCACTTTGAACTTTAAGCACACGCTCATTATGTTTCCCACAACAGCCTCTCTTTGAGACTACTGGATCTGCTACTACTGTGTCCCTCGTTGACAGTCCAGCATTCTAACACCACTCACACTATGTCTTTTTATTGCACAATAGGTTCTGTACTTCTTAAGATGCTGCTCCCAAAGTTATGCATAAAAAATTAGACAGCTACAGTGGTCTGCGAGTCATCAGACTTGTCATAATACTGACCCTTTTAAGACAAGGGGAATATCTGCCTTTTAGGAGAAATGATGAGGTGATTTTTATGGTGTCTGCATTACAACCTTGACTTAATGCATGTGAGACAAACCAATCTTTCTCATCTAGTTGGAAAAAACTGCAACACTTTGACCGCAGACCACCAAAGCAGTACGAAGACAAGTCACTGTGTGACCACAGCAGCTCCGAGCTCACAGGCCACTGTGCGCTGCAGACGGTCATTAGTGTACGTCCTAGGGCTGTTCCTCACACTGAATTACAATCAAGTTGGTGGAGACTTCTCACATTATGTGATGACTGGTAGGGGTCCAGTCGTGTGCTCACATCCAAAATCTGCACGAAGACTGTGTTGCCGTGAATGGGATCAGGCCCTTGTTCGACCACCTGTTTAAAACTGGGCCACTGATGGATCGATAGTGGCAGAGCTCTGAACTCCACACCTGCACTATACCAAGTCTTAAAACACACCCCAGGGCAGGCGCTGTTTATCTGGGAAAGTTTGTCCACACAGGCCGTACGGGACAGTCCAGCTCTTTAATATCCACAGTACTCCACAGACAATTACCGGCCAGAGTAGAGCTGTCATCACGGCGCTCTGTGTGAATTAGTAAGAGGGCTGGGTGCTGTAAAAGTGTATGGATGTGTTTTTTCATAGGTTTTACTGTAAGGGAGCACAGGGTGAGGTAAGCATAGCTTACATCATGCAGTAAATGCCACACAAGTTTTCCTGGAATCAATTTCTTCTAATTGTACCTGACAGAGTTGTGCACCCGCAGCCCCAGCACTAACCCACTGGAGCGGAAACTCACTGGGCTCCACTGAGAGTTCCCAGAACAGAGCTGCTAACACAGAGGCCGTCTTTTTTCACCTGTGATACTCTATCCATATGACGGCATTACAAATGAATATGTAAGGACCCTATATATGCAGTGGAAGACATTTGCATGGCTGCATGTGCGTCATGCTCGCATCTCCAGGACAAGGCTTGGCTTTGGAGAAGAGTGGAGACGAAATGATAAAATCAGAAGAAAAATGGAAAAACTTTAGTTCCTTGCAGCTGGCACAGATCCCTGTGAGGAAAAGACACCTGTGGATATGTCATATGGAGAGTGTACAGTGTGCAGGAGAAAGTATAATTGCTTGTATGAAAGAGAATATGTCTGTATAAATTCTAGTATACACAGGTGTACGTATGCTTGTATATAACACAGTCCAGCCCGCAGTTTCCGCTGCCTGATTATGTGTACCTTATCTGATAAACAACCTGTAACCCCGAATAGCTGACATTCCCTCAGCTGAATGGCTCCGATCTCTGCTTCATACACAAAATATAAGGAGCAGGCCTTGTGTAAGACAAAGCAGCAGCCTTCTTGTAAACTTATAGTCACAGTTCTACTTAAACGCCTTTAGAAGATTATGACGACACATTTTAACACAAAAAAGAACCAAAGTAAATACAGATGTGATTCAAATTCATAAGACTTATTTGACCAGTTACAAAATTAATCCTATATATGGGCATTATTCTCACCATCTAAACAAGTGTGTCTGTTTATCAAATCCAAATAGATTTCTATACGTTTCTGCAACTGTAGACTCCCAGAGCTACACGTGAAGACGAGGACAGCTTTGTCTGCCCTTACTTTTATTAACAATATCCACATTGCTCTTAGGTCTTGTGTTATTTCACTGATGTGTGTGTGTGTGTGTGTCCAGAGCGTAGTGTTAGCTACCCCTTATCAGCTGTCAGACAAATTGAATTGACATCAGCTTGAACAAATGTTTACTCAGGACATGAAATGAAATTCGCTGTTATAATGACTCGGGCTATGCTGTGTCAGGTGAGCTTCTATACGTTAACATTAATCAGTGTGGAAAATCAGGAATCAACCCATGCAGAGATATTCTTGGTTGGTGTTTTTGTTCTGCGATGCCAAAATTTTAAGGGGCGACTAGAGTTTTGGTGGATGAGGTGTAAAAATCCAGATCAAATTAAGCACACGGACAGTATTTTATTTTTATAGTGCATTAGCCGTGACTAATGCAGGTCTGCTTGAGCGCTGTCCCACTAAAATAATAGTTATCTTGGCCACAATAGACCCCTGTGCTTTTCTGCTTCAGACTGTGGCTCTCATGTGAAACAACCTACTGACTTACCTCAGCTTCCACCTCCAAAAGTCAGAACGCTTTCCCTTTAATTGGCCAAAAGAGAATGTCACAGAGCTTTTGTTATTTCCAGTGGGAAGCTGATGCTAATAGCTAATACCTATGTTCGCAATAATAGCAGCAATCGCAAAACAACAGCTGCTGCGGTACGGGAAGTGGCCAAAGGTTGTGCTGGTTCATCTCGGGCCACGGAGGGTTTAACGATATCAGGCGCGGCGGGCCGAGTGGGTGACTTGAAAGGGTGTCCCGAAAGTGGCACACATGCACATTGGGAACAGCAGGGGAGCAGATGGCGTGATATTGGTCTAAAGATGTGGGAAATTGCTTTGGATAAAACGTGGATGATCAAAATTGAACTTTTTATTGAGACTGGGTTGGTTTGAAATAGGCCCATAACAATGCAAAGTTGCAAAGTTCAGCAGATGGGAGCTTGGAGAGTCAGAAGGGATCAATTACGGACATCATTGCTAAAATTGACGAATAATTGGCCATTGCAATGTTGTTAACTAGTTCTGAACTTCACAAGCCGTTGGTTTTCCTGTCGTAGAGGGTATGGTTTTGGTGAAAATAAAGTATTTGCAGTAAGGATGTAATTAAAGTATGGAAAACATACACAATGAGAGACAAGCAATTGGGCCCTATTGCACATGTTTTTAATGGTAGGGGAAAACTTTATCTTTTATTGCTTGTAAGTGGCATTTAACAGTGAGGTAAACCAAAGTAAATGTGCAATGCAGTTGAACTATTGGCACCCATAAGAGTTGTCAATCACTTCCATAAAATGTGGCTCAACGGGGATAACATGACAGATGATTTGTCCGCTATTAATCTCCCAATCCAAAGCAATACGTTACACATGCTTTGTTGGAAAATGATGTTGAAATAAAGACAATGAGACCTGAATTGTAACTTTCCCAGCAAGGCCAATCATGGAAAAATGTGCACCTATCCTGTTCCATTATAAACTGAAGCAGAATTAAAGTTGTTACCGCGCATTTGAACATAGTACATCTCGTCTTTCTCCCCCGAGCTGAGGTCAACTTAAAGCATAGCTCCCGTGTTTACTCCTGGTTTCTCGGGCTGCAGAACCCCACAGCAGCGGAGCAGTGGAAGACAAATGAGAAAAGATGGAAAAAGCTATTGGACACCTGCTTATGATTCAGAGCCTGGGACCACACGGCGCTGGGAAGGTGGGAATGACTCACCTTCTTCTCCTACTCTACATATCTGCTTTCATCGCCGGGGCCCTCTACAGGTGGGAACCGGTGGACGCCTCATTAGAAACCGCCACGTTACGCTCGGCCCTGTGCGACTGTGTGCGAAAACAGCGCGGCCCGCAATTTGACTTAGAGTAATGAAGCGAGGGTTGAATTCCCCCTCAGAGATACTGGAACCAGCTTGGGAAACCACAACTATTTAAATGCAGGAAATCTTGATTTTATAAAATGTTAATATGATCCGCCTTTGGGACGAGCGGCGAGGCTCAGAGCAACCCCCCTCCGTCCGTCCGACCCCACCCATTCATCTGTACAGCAAGGGTGGAGACTGCAGTGTGACAAAATTAGACTGAAAGTGAGATGGGGTGAAACAGTGGAATAAATGGATCGACTTGTTTTGGTAGCCCTGACATCAGTCCCTCGACGAGCGCCAAGAATTCAAGCGAATGCGCCTTTAGCTGAAGAAATGAGCCAGGAAGAAGCAAATATCGAGAGTTTTGAAATTGCAGAAGTGGCTGGAGCTGGAGAGGTCCCCTTTGCGAATATTGATAATGACGATGAAGACATACTCCATCAGAGATTGTATTACCGTATTTTCCGGACTATAAGTTGCACCGGAGTATAAGCCAAAAAATGCATAATGAAGAAGAAAAAAACATATATAAGTCGCACTGGACTACAAGTTGCATTTTTGGGGGGAATTTATTTTACAATCCAAGACATTTCAGCTTGAAAGGCAAGTTATAATAATAATAATAAAATAGAGAACAACAGGCTGAATAGGTGTATGGTAACGCAGCACATTGATGGTTATTCAGCTACACGAAGCAACTGAAAAGGTGTCTGGTATGTTAACTTAACATATTAATTCATATATAAGTCACACCTGAGCATAAGTCGCAGGACCAGCCAAACTATGAGAAAAAGTGCGACTTATAGTCTGAAAAATACGGTAAATTCTGTGTAAATTCTTCTTAGAAGAGTCAATTCTCCAATCAATTAATAGTTACTGTACCTCCACTTCAATTGAGAAGTAGATAATAATGAAATTAGCAAATGCCTGCTCCAAAATAGTTGACATTCTTGGCCAGCAAAACCACACAGGTGAACATGTTCCATTCATTACATTGTCTTACAAATTTCAATCAAAATTGTTGTCTTATAGATGAAGATTACTTGCCTGCCTCATTAGCCTTGCTCTTACTTAATGAATCTAGCCTCAAATAAAAGCCATCTAGAACTGTATTGATTGGTACACTTGAAGAAAACAAACTTAGTAGGATTGAAATATAAAATGTGCCCATGTAATGTAACACTGAAAACATACTTGTGGTTTTCGGCCCTAATGCGTTAAGTACCAACAATATACTGCTGTAATGACAGAGGGCAGTGACAGGACGTGGGGGGGTTAGGAAAGGGCGGGAGGGGGGCACATTTGTCCTTATTTCTTTTTCTTTCCTTGCGCCTCTCACTTCCCATTTCTCAAAATCTATCAGCCTCCATCTCTGCGCGGCCACATGGTAATTTTAGAGCCCTGAGAAATTATGACTGCTTTCTTTCTCTCTCTCGACATGTAAAGCAAATGAAATTCCTCTGGAACACAAGCAAAGCCATTACTTTAATTTGTAGGGCAGCATTTCCGATCCCTGTAGCTGGGATTTCTCTCTGGTCTTGGGAGGAATAAAAATGAATTAATGAAGACTTTTAAGTTAGGAATAAAAGGAAAGTTTGGTTATTGTTTGCCAGGAACTGAAATCCATTATTCCTCAGATCAAGCATTGGCTCAGTACCAAGAAAACTCTGTATACATACAACAGGCTTATGCTAGGAGCTATGCAATTCGGGGAGAGGAAAGCAGGGGCAATTTAGACTAAATAGTTGTAAAATTATTATTATCAATAGTTTTCCAATCATTCTCAAAAGGAGCAATAGTAAGCTAGCTTGGTGCCCTGCCAGTGCATTGGGCGAGACAGAATATACACCAGCCTGTCCCTTTCAAGTCCACAGACACCGACTCATCTTCTCCTGATGCGCTACGGGGCGGAGTGTCCTCCTTTCAGCGCCTCCCTGTGGACACCTCATCACCTGCGCCCCTTTAACAGACCTGTCAGAGCAAAGCCAGCCGCAGCAGATGACGGTGAGCTGAAGATGTGGATAACACATGCTCATCAGCCACAGGTCAATCATCTCCTGCTGTTCTAAACACTCACAGACAGAGGAGGGCACTGGTACTTCACTCCGCATTTACTCCAAGACTTGGACTAGCTATGGCAGAAAGGCCGCCGCCACAGAATAGAATATATATAGGGTGGTATCTGTACAGTTATGTTTTGCGATTAAGTAGTAAGTTTCTTCCACATGGGCATGGGCAGACTCATTTACCTTCTGTATCCTCTACAATGATTTTGCTTTGAAGAATTCCTAGTATTGGCTGCACATACAAGATCCATAATGCTACTGCAAGTAAAAAGGAACCTCTCCCACAATCTACCTGCAAAAATAATCTTAATCCGACTTTGTATTATTTAGAAATGTATTGATTTGTGCTATTGCATGTCGACATCAAATACATAGCCATCTTTAAGCAAATATTTTTGGCCACTCTCCACTCTTCAGCTCATACTCAAAACACACACATGACTTTATAGATGCAGAACACAGACTCATGTCCAAAGCAGCTACTACTTTCCAGCTATTTTCACCGCATTGTCATGTGCCTCGTATATCAGGGGCTGGAGTGTTGCTCACACAATAACAAACTGGACGGACTATAGCACTGACCGCTCATTTCATCAGCTGCAGCACACCCCTCCCTGTGTCCTGTCCCGAGCTGGAGATGTGATATTTTCACACAGCGGCTGTAAGCATCGCTGAAGACACTACCTCCCTGAGTGACTATCCGTCTTCATCTCCGCAGACCCTCCTCCCTCTTCCTGCTCCACTCTTCTGTCAATCGAACCCCATTAACTCTGCTCTCCCCACCGCTGTCTATTACAGAGTCTTCTTCAACATCAGTTCCCCATGATTTTTTACTGTAACTCAATACGCAGCCAATCAGCCCAGGGCTTAGAAGTTTGGTCGTTACTGACTTTACAGCTGGGAGGCCGCGTTGGGATGCCAGACATCTGCAGCACCTTGTAATAAATTGGCCTATCTCCGACTCAGGACACACAAAACAACTGAAGAACATCTTTAATAGAAAGGGATTGTTAGGATGAAGTCCTAACAATGGAGGAACTGGCTAAAGGTGTGCAAAGGCAGAACACGGATCTCTTCATTTTTAAATTCCACTTTATATTAAAACATGTCATTATGTTGTCCTATGCGCAGTACGGTATATATTGATTGCAGATACAGCATTTTGCTTTACTAAGTATACTGTATAAATACTGTATAAATAAGCAGTTCAGTGGGCCTTCTTGTTATTACCATCTAGATTGTGTATAGTTGACTAGATTCCATATTGGATTTCAATGATATCTGATCTGGGCCAGGTGGGCGGGCCTACTACAGAAATCTGACAGGATCAGGCAGAGAAAAGACAGTATGCCCATAAGACAGTGTCAGTGCCCTCTGCTGGACAGGTGTGGAATTTTAACCTGACAAGAGCCAGATAGACATTGTGTAGCACTCGTAGTTGAGTTCTCCACAATATCAATCTGGGACCGCTCCAAGCGAATCCGTTCGGAGTTTCGCTCGTAGTTGTTTGTTCGATAGCGGCTCTGAGATTTATATCATAATGTCGTCGAGTGGTTTTTGCGTTTTTTGTAGCACGAGTTTGCGGGTTGAAGGCACCTTAACCCACACTACCTTATTTTCGAAACAAATGTTTGTTTTGCTCGGCACCTGCTGCTTTCGTCGCTCTGTCCCACTGGTGGTCCTGGCTCAAACACTTTAGCGGACTCGGGGCAAGATGGATTCTCGTGTGTTTCACAAATACCGCGAGAATTCAGCTTGCAGGCAAGGTTAGTGGAATTTCTTAATTTAAAAAAATCTTGGCTGCCCCCTAGTGGGTAGATTGAGCATTTTAATTATTTCTTTAAAATTTCATAACTCCTGACAGGAATGGGCTAGAGACTTACTTTTTTTGTTGTTTTTTGCTACTGTTAATTTTGTTAATTTTGATTTTGTAGATTTTTGTAGATAGATTTTTTGCCCAGCCATATATAAGTCACACTGGACTATAAGTTGCATTTATGAACAGACATTCCATCTTGAAAGGCAATCAAATAGAGAACAGGCTAAATATTGTAGGTGTATGGTATGCTACCATAACACATTGATGGTTATTCAGCTACACGAAGCATAACAACAAACTGAATAGTTGTCTGGTATGTTAACGTAACATATTAATTAATAAATAAGTGAGTATAAGTGGCAGGACCAGTCAAACTCAAAAGTGCGACTTATATAATCCGGAAAATACGGTAATTGTATTCATTGCTGCTCGTATGTCTACATCTAGCGTGCCATGACTTATTGTTCAGAAATATCTTATTGTCAAAAAAGTACTCTGTAAGTGTACTTTCAATCAGACAATTATAACTTTTGATCCCATTTCAGCCAGACCAATACCACAATAATTTTCCCACGTGTTGTTTAACGCACCTCAAAAGTATTTCTATGTCAGTAAATGTGTGGGAAGCCACTCTTAAAGCTGGAATGAGAAGCAGGCAGCCGACAGACAAGAGGCTAAGTGATGGATGGAAAAGAGGGATGTCTTGTCTCCCACTGAGGCCCTGTAGACTCAGTAGCTGCTGTGGACTGCCAAAATATAACCTCATCGGGGCCTGGACACACCTGGGCCTTCGCACCAGAGCAGAGATGGCTTCCCCAGCTGTCTGAGCGTGTATTACATGTTTGGAGGGACGGCGGGGGTCTGTGTCATTCAATAACATGGAGGGTATGGGAGTTCTCATGACTCATATATCGGAGAATCATAAAAGCACCAAGCCCTTCTCACAAACTCTTCGGGTGCAGGTGATGTTAAGCAGGGCCCGGTGCGTGTTATGTGAGGATCCTGCTTTTATTGTCGGGCTATTCAAGTGTCCGCCCTGGGAACACACCCCGTATCGGACATCAGAGCTTTATGTGGTAGCATGTTACCTTTTACGTTTTTAAGAGAGATGTTTTTATGGAGCTACAGACATACAGGAGAGGATGTGTGATGTAGATGGGAAAACTTCTGAAATGCGGAGAATCTGGAGAATCGACAAAATAAACAGAACGCAAAAAGCATACTACTAATAAATTAATTTGCCACTAAATCATGTTATTTCTTCATTTAAGAGCAAAACGTTTACATTATCAGAAGGATTATGAAGCTTCCTCCCTTTAGATTTTCCCTCCAGCTATCCACATATTACCATGTTCTATAGTATACACACTTTTTCTAACAAAACAAGCTTGACAAGTCTTTTAAAATGTTTTTTATGTCCTAAATGTGTCTTTAACAGAAGAATAATAATCCAGCATTTCAAAACGTTTTTCTAGTTTACAGTTTGACCAGCTTATATTCAATAAATATAAATATATTCAGTGCCTTCTGTGATGTTTACCTGTAGGACATCTCCCAGGTCTGCAGTGCTGATCTCTGGGTCTTCCGTGGTGTTGAACGGAACAGGCGTTATCCTCACAAAGGTCAGGACGCGGGGTTCGGGGTACCTCCACAGCATTACCCCGGGACAGTCTTCGGTTTCACTGTAAAACACCACCTCATGGGGTCCGGGTTGCCGCTGCGACGCTGTACAGACAAGAGAGTCAATATTAGGACAAATGTGCTTTGATCCGGCAGTGGTTATACTTATTTTATGTCAAAGCATAAAGCATCGGTAAGGAAAAGATATTACAGAATAAAAATGATCGAAAGATGAAGAAGAAAACTCTTAACTGGATTGAAGCACAATATATTTTTTTATTGTCATGCAGCTTTACTTCTGAACTAAAATAGAAATGGCTACAGTTTCAACAAGAAAAGCTGTAGAATAGATTAACACGCCTCCGGGAACTGTTTCAAAAATGTGGCGAAGGAAAAAAAAACATTATGAGGTTGAAAAAGGTGATGAAAAATACGTTGTAATTGTATGGTGTGATGTGCAATTAGCGAATTCACCTTTTGGGGCTGCAAGTCCTAAATTAGAGACCAGCTCAGCGATGCTAATAATGATTATTTTTACTGTGGTGTGTGAGCCGTGTGCAGAGAAAGAATGCTGTAGAAGTTTCCACGCTTCAGTCTGTTTATAAGTGTGTATAAACAGTGGGCCAGAGTAAACATTTTCAATATTGGATAAACAGTCATTGATTGAACCATGCCAAGCACCTGCAAAAAGTGGATCTCACTGGACCCAACTTCTGAGTGGTGTTTGACTTAAGTTGTGGCTGCTGTTTGGGATTCAAGTCCTTTGGAAAAATGTTTATTTGAAAAAAACAGTGAAGCAGAGAACTGCTTGTTTGGCCCCTGGGGTACCTGGGTGCAAACACACGGCTCTCAATGCTGAAAACACATTTCAAGGGCTTGTGAAATCTGTCTGTGGTTAATTTGTCCTTTGTGTCAGCGGTGAACGGCTCAATTCAAAGTAGACAGTATTGTTCTTTTGAAATCTGCGTGGAATAAAAAAAGACACGGTATTGTTTTTGCTGAACTCAGAGACACAGCGTCTGCCAGGATCGATGTTGTCCATCTCTCCTTATGTCCCTGCAACGGCCCCTAGGGGACACTGGCTGGTGTCTGTTTGTCAGAGCTACTATTGTCTGCCGCTGACAACATGTTGCAGACAGATTGTCCCTTGTTCACTACTGTACGCTCTCCTGCGTTGGACATATAAAATGCATCAAAGACCAGAGGAACAGTGCAGCAAACAAATGGTGAAGCAGGGCTGACAGAGTGGACGGCTGGTGTGCTGCCAGTGCAGTTTGATCCTTGTGTTTGTGCCCAAAGACACACTCACAGGGAATAAACAGTGTCCTTCTGAGTGGAGCCAGGCAGGCAGTTCTGATGAAACATGCTCCTCTAACACTTTGATCCTCGCTGACTAAAGTGCATGTGTATCTTACACTGACATCTCACTTGGCACCACGACTCTTTTAAAGTACTTGTTCATAATATTTTATGAATGGTTGAGTATTTTTGTTCGCCCTATAGATTTACAGTCCGGTCCACTTGCTTTATCTGTTAAACCTGTCCTTATCATGAAATTAGTACATAATTCAATTCAGGTAAATGAACCCAGGCCTGCATAATGCTCTTAGAGAATGTATTTAACATGTTTGGATGTGGAGCAATAGATGCCAAGTTTGTAAGTGAAAAATGATGGTCAGTAAATCTTTGAAGACCGAGGCTACTGCTGAACATCTACTGTAGTCTTCTGAGGAAATGAAAGGCTCCGCAAAGCAAACATGTCACTTCAAACACCAGTTCTGTAAGCAAAGCATTAGCAGCCGGCCACTGTTTTCCCTGCTCTACTTCAGCCTGTCCCGTGTGAGCCATCACCTGAGTCCTGGATGTACTGGAAGTGTCCCGTGCGCAGATCGTCAGAGCTGTGCTCGGTGCGAGGGGAGGGGGAGGTGGGGGAAGCTGGCGGCTGGGTGTGACAGGCCTGTCCCAAACAAGGCTCTGCTGCCTCTCCTTTGTCCAGCTGTAGGTATGACCGCAGGTGCTCCTCGATCATCTTCAGGCAGTTCAGATGCTCCTGGCCACAAAACATCTGACAAAAGACAAAAGGAAATAGTCTCACATCCCATACTTTTATATTTGTAAAGCTATTTGATTCTGCAGTTTACCAATCAGAAAAACACATGGTTCATCTGTATCAAAGCAAAAATGGCAGGACGAGTAAGATAAGAATCACAGAAGACTGAGACACTGGACAGAATAAATAGGTCACACACTAAACACTGTTAATCAGGTAAGATAAGTTATAATCAATCACGGATAGTTGAAAAACACAGGCCTCGCTTTAAGAAACTCCGTCATCAATACAATTTCATCTAGATAACATAATAGTACATTTATTGACGGGTCCATGTTTTCCTAAATGTAGATCTGCCAAAGCGTCATGTGTGTGAATGAACTTGCTTTATCATTGTAAATTACAAACAAAAGTTTTACAACTGGCAATCTATTTCGACTTGCTTTTTAGAAAACAGGAAAAGCCACAGTCAGCGTTAACCCGACCATCACCCCTCGCATAACCCCACACAACCTTACATCCTGCACTTACCCGCGGCATTCCCCTTCCTCTGCCCCATCAAAGCTGCTCTGCCTGGGGTTTGGACCAAAAACCAGGAATCTCTGAGTCAAAAACGCTTCACACATGGGAGCTGCCTGCCGCTACTCCATAGTTTTCAAGGCTGGCTAATGACTGAACGTTCAAAACAGGAAAATTTGGGGATTTCTTTTTTTTTTTCTTTTTCAGGCGTTCGGAAAGCGAGCACGAGAGGAAGAAGTCGGAAGGAATCCCGGTGGTTTTTGTGCAGCACTTGATTAAATCGCCACAAATGCCAATATTTGCAAAGAGAAATGCATGATTACATATTAAGTGTTGAGTTGCGAGTGATGCTTTATTTAATGGGCACGCAATAAAAGCATTAAAGGGTAGTTGAAGCGGGGGGAGGGAGAGGGGCTTCCCCACAGAGAGGTAATGTGGAAGAACGCATTAGTAATAATATCTCCACTTAGTCACATTGAAGAGGGGACTTTTTTTCACATTATGCAACTTATGAGGAAAATTTCACACAAGATATAACCACCTAAAATAGCTCCATATTATTCCATTAATTCAGCAGATGAGATGTGATGAAGTGAAATAACAAAATCCAGGTTTTAGTGTCAGCATCGTAATTGCAGGGAGCCAGAGCCAGGGCACAATTTGAGGGGAAATATAGATTCATATAATAAGTAGTACGTGTGTGGACTTAGTTCTGTGTGTCAGCATACTAATGTAGAGATGTCAGCTGAAGTGGAGTTTAGCCGGGGAAACACTGGCTCATAATGCGATGCTGTTCTCATAGAAGACAGCGTGGAAGATTCATGCTCACGTCTTTGCTTCATATATCCTTGAACGCAACCAGGTGCAGAGGTGATGATCTGACCCGGTGCCTCGTTCAGGCTGCTCTCAGTCATAAATCTTACAGAACTGGACTGAATGCATGTCATGGGTATTCGAACCTGCAGCAGGCCTCCCTTCAGGTCCAGCAGGAGCTTGGGAGCTCCAGGCTCAGGTCCAGGGCTGCCGCTGTGCCGACACCAGCGCGCCTCCAGGGACGTCCCGAAGGAGAAGGGTCCCAGCAGCACACGGACGCGCTCCTTCAGGCCTGTCTTCACCAGCAGGTTCTGCACCTCCAAAAGCACCGACACGGCCTGGACTGGGTCTGAAACGACAAACACAACTTAGTTTAAACATCCACAAATTTCACCTGTTCATTATCCATTTTTTCCTTGCTGACTATGCTGAGCCAGTTTACAAAAGAGCGAAGGCATTTTTTGCCATGCTGTCAACAATGACCATGCTGTATTTCCTGCAGATGCTGCTCCAACCAGCTCCAACATCTGTTTTTTGATCAAATTCTGGACATGCTTGAAATTCATGTGACAATACAATTCATCTACAATTCCAAAGGCTCCAGAAGCCAAAACGTTTCCCCACTTGAAAGTCGTGTGTAGACCTTGCATCAGAATAATTAGTAGAAGTAGTATGCAGTGTAAATGCCTATAATATGCACACATTTATAATTTTAATAATATGACATTTGAAACCTTTGTTTATGAACACATAATTTACACATGTTAGCATGTCACTGGTTTACTACTGGTCTTTTCCAATGCAGACACACAGTCTCACATTTGATAGCCTTAGTCTTTATTTATTGCATTGGTTTTGAAAAGGAAGAAACATAGCATACCAGGATCATTGAAAAACACCAGACAAGACATTTTGTTTTATTAAATGGTTTGCCCCGCTACTGCACGCCACAATGAAAGAAAACTGTGTCCACAAACTGTCATAAAAACTAAGTATAAAAAAGGCCAAATCAAGCATTGATGAAAGTACACATTTTTACATTTGGTTTGGAATATCTATAGAGAGGAATCTGGTTCCTGACAAACAGCCCAAAGTATTTTTTTGAAGCCACAAGTTTACAAGGCTGTGACAGATACGCACTGACTGCATTTTTCGGAGAGAAACACAACCACTTGAACCTATTGACCTTTGCAAGTAGCGTGTTGAAAGAATAAAAGAGGAGGCTAGGGCTGAAACAAGACTTGAAAGATTTGACATTTATACGTAAACATCAATTATTCATTTTATTCAAACTGATTGATAATAGACAAAGTGCACAAAAATAGGTTGTGGATTCATTGAAAGTTTGTAATTTACTCCAAAAACAGAAAGCATTATTTCAAAATCAACATTACCCAAAATAGATTACTGATTCCTGCAATTATCAGTAAAAACTAACACAGTTAATTAATCCGCATGATTGGGAGCCAGACGAAACTGAAGCCTATAAACAATTTAACCACAAAATTCAGTTGCATGAAAACTTCCCTCTGGGTTTTGAACAGAATTCAACCTCAACAAACCGACTAAGTAATGTCAAAGGAACAACACATACAGTGTAATTAGACGAACCGCAGTATTGGCCTCAAACTGGTTTGCCCTCAGATGTTAATAGCACTGATTTCCTGAATGAGAGAGCAGTCTTTGTCCCTGAGTTTTAATTAAGACCCCTTCTGACCTTTAAATGGGAAAATCAAGTCATCCCAACTAATTTATTCCTAGTTTACGGGAACAAAAGTATTTTATGTACGGACAAAATACACAAAATAGAAAAAAACAAGCAATAAACAAACCGAAGCATAAAAATAAAGGAAAAAAAGTCTAAAGTTTGAGTGGCGTAGGTCAGTGATTCTACTGGGTCGGGACCGTAATCGGTGGGTCACAGGACTTGGAAACAGGAAATACTATAGTTTTATATTAAATGTACTAAAACAGGTTCATAAATTGCTTTTATCATGTTGAAATTAATATTTTCATTTTCGGTTATGTCATGATCATCAAAAGATAAGGGTGGGTCCGGAAAATAGATAACCTGTAACAGTGGATGTAGCCTGGCTTTCCCCATAGCGTTTAGCGCTGGCTAATGAAGCCAATTCATGCTAGCAGTTCAGCCATGTTGAATATATTGAGTATGTGCGAGTTACTTTCTCATGGTGACCGCAGAGCAAGAAGCCACCTGATTGGCCAGTTATTTTTTTGTTAATATCTTAAATAACGTTGAAAACATTAAAAGGCAAAGAACAGGACGATGTTGCATGTGGTAAGACAAGTACCCCCTGCTAAGCCTAGAGGTCCCCGATTATTGTCAAGGCATTGTCCCAATGTCTGAAGTGAAGGCAACACACGCCATGTCTGAGTGTATATTGTCATTTTGAGTTATCAAGGTTTCTTATTTGGTTTTGTTGTTACTGCAGCCGAGACTCAAGAGCTGGACGTGATCGGAACTTGCGTTTTATTTTTGTTTTGCACCTTGCCAAGTCCAATAAATGGAGTGTGTTGCTTCCTCCAATTGCCATCCTGTGTGTCCCAAGTCCATATTCTACATCACACCAGTAACACAACGCAGAGGTTAACACCACCGGTTACACATGTACCGTATAACCCTTTACCGCACCTTTTAACAGGTTTTTTACACGTTATCACCATAAATACACATTCAAGCGTGTGTAACTCAGTAAACTAAATGGTTGACCAGACATTCCAGAGGAAGCTTCTGACATGATCCAGGCAGAGGAGCCAAACACCCACTCATCTCAATAACCCAAAAGTAGCAAGAAAACCAGAGGAATCGGAACGAGGCTTTCTGTCCATGTCATTTAGACTGAGATGTGTCACTGTGGTCCGAGGCCGTCCTGAGGAAGACAATTTAGGCTCCATAAATCAGATCTGGAAACCCTGTCTGCCTGTTGTTGACACAGTAATGGCTGATGGTCAGTGTAGCATTCAGCAGCAGAAGCTTGTTTAGGAACCTCAGGCTTGGATAACCGAGAGAGGGTTTAAAACGTACTTCCAAAACCAACACTGGATAGCCTGTTAGTGGTAATAAAGTATAGTATAATCGTTTTGTACTGCGCATTTTGCCCCGATACACAAGGGGACCTGGGGCCTACACAAGCTGCTCAGGGGTCAGACCCTGGAAACACGCCATTGGTTTATGGGGAAAACATACACAACATAAAGTTCCTTCTGATCGACATGGCCCCCTACACATCCCACGGAAATTACTTCCAACCATATCAACTTTAAGAACAAATTGTCAACCTGCTGTCAAATATAATCCAACCAGTGACCACCCACAATGCATGTACAGCTCCTGTTGTAGAGGTTCCAATAAATATAGTAATGAGCGGTACAATAGCAGTAGATTCTCCTTTCTGAAACCTCAAGTTACCAAAGATCAAGCACATTTACGTCCCATTATGAGCACCCATTAGGCTGACAGGCACATGTCTACCAGGACCAAAACAAGTTTAAAACTGGACAGAACCAGGTCAGGACTACACCAGGGCTAAACCGGGACTAAAACGGAGCTAAACTAGCGATAAACTAGGACTAAATGGGGTCTAAAACGGGGCAAAAACTGGATTTGACCAGAGCTAAATACAGGTTAAACGAGATGAAACCAAATGATAATCATTTTTATTTGTTAAAAACATGTCCATTTAGTCCTTTTAAGGTTAATTTACATCAAATTGGATGAAAGAAAGATCCGGCTCTTTTCACAATTGACATCCAGTTCAAACCGTTCACCTCAAAGAGCCGTTCAAAAGAGCCGATTCAGTCATGAACCATCACTACAAGGCACTTCACCCACCTCGCCTCCAGTGTCTGCGTACAGTGGTGTACAAATGAGAGCGTGAATAGGTGAGTGGTTCCTTGATGTAAAGTGATGTAAACCATCCAATTAGTACATTTCTACGTGACGACATATACAGCATGAGCGTTTGTTGCACGCTTGTGATTTGGTTCATTTGAGGTAAAGCTGCAGAAGATGGGGTTTAGGGACAAGTGGAAAGACATGAGCCCAATAGCGCGGGGAGGACTTGATGAATGAGGAGTCAAATAGATGTGGACAGAGTGAGAAGAGAGTGAAGGATGCAAATATGACAGTCACTGACATCATCTGCAGCGTTAATAAACTAACAGAGGACAGTGCTATGATATTATGGTGCTACAGAGCCCAATAACACAACAGGGGTTATCCAAAGAAAGTGTACCTCTTATTTTTTAGGGTAACATTACACCAGGATGACTCATATCTCATAGGAAAAACTCTATTGATACAAATTGGCACTTCACAACTAATGTCTTCGGAGAGAACGTGCACAACCCGCTGCGCTGCGCATGGGGTTTATTTTCATGGTCACGATTTATTAGACAGCTCTTGGGAACTCCCCACCTGGCTGCGTAAACGGATGATCTTTCATTCACACAAACACATTACGAGACAGACGTAGATGTAGGCTATATCACGCACAGAGCCCAGTGGAAACAACTACAAGCCCCTTCACACAAGTGGTGTTAGTCTCACAGTCCGGACGTCATTCACAGGCCTACAGATGACCGCAGCGTGTCCGTGTGAGAGCCAGCAGCAGCAGAAGCCAGCACACTCAGCTCAGTGATCACAATGATTTGGAGCGGTCTAAATCAGGGGGAATCCCTCTTTTTCTTCATCCGCCCTTTCATCTGCTCTGAGTAATCATCAGGGGAGTGTCACAGCATGTCTCATCTCTGCTTTCAGACTGATGGTTCATTAATACAACGGTCATAAAAGAACATTTTCAATGATCAAAATTGTTCCTAGTAACTGTTGGTAGTATTTGCAATAACACTACTTCATGTTTTTTTTTTTATTCCTGTAATTGTAATTTAAGGGAGCAAGCGAAATCCTCACTGTGTTTGTGAGTTCACGAACACAAGAATCCATCACGTGTCGCTCTTGCCTCGCCGCTCGCACCGAACCAGTAATGGTTTGGACCAATCACGTGGCAGTATTGTGGTTCAAGGCAGGATATCTGGCTACGAACACAAGAAGTGCTGAGCCAAGGCAAAATAGACATGGCAGCACAGGACAAGGGATGCAAGGCTACTGCTATCAAATCTGTATTAGTAGAATCCACGATTTCCTTTTTGAATCAGCTTAAAGTGTTCTGCTGAATGTCCCTCCTTTCCCGAACAGATTTGGTGAGGGCAATCCCAGACTGATACTGTGGTGAATTCAACTCAGAGTGCTATTATCAATATACTGTATTGCCAAAAGATCTTTATCGGAATATTAGGAGACACAAAATTACTATGTGACAGAGAGGTTTTCCATTAGCCAAACCAGCCTAAAACAAAAAAAGTCATAGTAAATTAAAAATGTGCAAAAGTTCAGTTATAGTCATGTTTTTTCTACAAATAAATAGGCTAAACTTGGAAATCCACATTTCTTAATAAGTACTTCCTGCCTTGTACCTTCTATCTCCTGCTGCAGTACTTTGGTGCCATGTTCTAATCTTGCTTTAAGATCAACACTACTCTTTTATTACGCTAAAAATGCATGTATCCCTACGATCACAAACACCTGCACCTCCTAGGGTACAGGCAGAGTTTTGCACAGCCTCCTCAGGGCTAACACACAGATCATGGCGCGGAGGAACAAAGTGGGTGGTGGGTGGAAACGCTCCCGCAGTGAAATACATCCCTGGCAGGCGATACGGTGAGATTAGATAGAACGAGGGATGTTGATTTACTGTCGGTTTCTCCCTGGCAGCCGTTATCTGACCACTGCTTGATGATTTACACGTCGGGACGACCTGGTATCAATTATACAAAACCTAAAGGAGTCATTACCTAACTAACGGAGGCCCCCGAAGACTGGCGGGGGTGGTAAGGAGTAATAGAAGTAATATACTGTCAGTCACCACAGATATACACCACAAGACCACTACGGTACACTGGAGGGAACTGGGGTAAGGCGAGGGGACATTGGCGGCCAATATGGTACACAACTACGGGACCCAGCATCATTGAATGGTAAGTGTTGATGACTTACACATGATCCCATTTGACAGTTGCACAATGTCAGCAAGTTACATAAAGCAAGTGTTAACAGCTCCTTTAAAAGGCTAGTTTTGCAATTGCAGATGGTCCGATTCCCAAAGCACAAGTGGGGAAAGAGTCAATAATCAACAAACACCGAGTGCGGTTCGAGCTTTCACACGCTTCGGTTAGCTCTTAGGGCCCAGCGTGCTAGTATTAATAATCTGTGGGTTATTACTTGTGTGGATGTCATCGCTCCTGGAGAGCGCGGCGATATTCCCTGACAGAAATGCATAAAAGCTTTAACAAAGGCGTGAAGTCCAACTAATATGAGCTCAAATGTTCCCACTAAACTCAAAAGTCAGTACGTGTTCAATTACAAAGCTGGCCTAAAGAGTCACCGTGAAGATCAGGCAGAAAGGAACAGGCCAGAGCTATGACTGCATGATTACTTCAGACAGTAACAAGATCTCAAACTGTTAAGAGAGTGAATAAACTTGTTTCTGAAATTGTGATGGCAGTGCAGGGGTGTTGGTGATAGGAATGTGTAATGGGCTGTTATGAAATACTGATAAAATGTCAATCTCAACACCCTGTTATGCTGCTTTCAAGTGGTGTCGGGTAGTTTGTATCTATGATTTTTTGACAGAAAGTGGCCATCAATCTCAGGCAGCTAACTCAACAGGTAAATGGTTTAATCTTGTACTTATTAGAATAGGCAGCTCAGTGCAACAGGCAGGAGATGATACTCCTTTTGTATCAAAAACTGCCAATTTCTGTAGTTTGGAGCAGGCAGATGGATAGCCTAAAGCAGGGTAGGCAACGTCAGGCCCGGGGGCTAAATCCGGCCCTCCAGCATGTATCCTCTGGCCCCTCAGATGGTTTGAGAAATATGACTCCTTTGAAATACTCCAAAAATACAGAAAATATGACCAGTTCCTTTGAAATCTTCCAAGGGGAGGACTCTTAGGGCGTTTTCACACTGCCACTAGTTAGGTCGACCCAAAGGGACTTTGGAGCCGAGAGCGGAGCTATAAGGTCTGTGTGAATCCAGCCGCACCACTTTAGACCACTCTAAAGAGCCGCGCTCAGAGCGGCTGAAATGGCTGGTCTCGGACCGGTCTCAGCCGCACTCTGCACCGGCCCAGGTGTGGTGTGAATGTGGTCGACCTTGGGCCGACCTAGTTTCATTCTGCTTTTTGAGTGAAGACAGTGGTATAGTCTTCATTGTTAAAGTGGGAGGCTATAGTGCCTCTCTGCTCTGCCGATGCGCACCTTGTGCCAAGTGAGAGGGAGAGGAAAAAAAAAAAAACTCGCAGCGACTCTTCTTTTTGGGACTGTAGCCGTAGCCTCTCAGCTTATGTGGATTCGCCACGTGACTGTTTATAAAGGAAAACTAAAGTTTGCAAGGCTGCCTTAATTCGTTTTGGCCATAATGGGTCAATAACATTTAGGAGCGGCTCTGCTCATCTACCCTCTGTCTCCAACAACTCGCGGGTTGAGAGCGCGAGCGAGGGAGAGAGAAAGGAAGAGAAAGAGAGAGCGAGCGAGAAAGGAAAGAGATGCAGACTCGCGTGTTTAAAGTTTATGCTGGTAAAGCGTAAAAGTAAAACGGAGCAAATGGTTGATAGCCTACACATGGCTCAGTTTTTGGTGCTTATACGGAGTATGTCCGCGTACATCACCAGACTACACCACTGCGTAATATTCTATACTTTCTGCACTGCGCTGCAGGACGAGACGTTTGGAACACGAGTCAAACACAAAACCATATCGAGGCCCATCTCTCTCTCCTTTACACAGTTAAAGCTCCCTGTTTAAGGACATTTCTTTCACACAGCGGCTGATGCATGTGCCCTGTGAGGCTGATGATCACAGTACGAGAGAGAGAAATGATCCCCGTGTAGGCACACGTATTGACAGAGCAGTGGTTGTCATGGCAATGAGTTCGGCGAACAGCTGATTTTGGCCACGTGGCGCTACTGCACCTCTTTAGTGCGACGCACAGACAGAGTATGTGAACACGACTGAACTAAAGCTGAAGTAAACGCAGCTCCAACTGGAGCGATCTCAAGTCGGCCCAGAAAACGCCCTTAGAAGCCCACTGTTTAGTAAATATGACAACCAATACAAAAAAATGATTAAAATGAGGTTATACTGGGGAAGCTTGGCCCCCCATCTTGTGGCTAGAAAGAATAACGGTCCTCGAAATCGTGAACTTGCCTACCCCTGGCCTAAAGCTTATAAATTATTAGCAGCATATTTTAATAGCTGTTAAATATCAGTAAATGGTGACATTTTTCAACAAGCAGGTAACCTATAGCTTAGGTAAAACATCTGCTGTACAGCTACATTCTGTATTCAGGAGCGGTAACTAAAATCTTGCTGGTGGTTTTTCCCCTGGACCCCTCCATGACATACAATATTGATGTTATTAATGTAATGAATAAAATGACATAATAGTTGCTTTGACTTGCCAAATTATGGTGCGGTATTAGTCCAAGAAATAAATGAAGGGTTGGCTTTACTTCTACTGTGATTGTTGAAATGATAAATGGAAAAGTGGCTTTCTTCTGTTAGAAAGTAAACAACTGACTTTTAAAGTTTGGCCTGAGAAACACAACTGGCGAAGAAGATAAAATTACGTAAATAAATAGTAGCGCCGCACAGAAGTTTTCATTTACAAGTCCACCGGAGGAGATCAGTGTGAAGTAGTGGGGGTCCGAGTAGTTGTTGGATGCATATTAAAGAGTGCAGTGGGCTTTGTATGTGCTCGAATGGGACAGGGGCACACCATGGGCAGTCTGAGGAGAGCTGAGAGATTAGGGAGGGTCTTGTTTCATGGACCTTAAGACATCTGTTCTCTCTCTCTCCCCAGCGCTGAACTATAAATGCTCCCCTGTACCTCGGCGGACGCGGGTAGGAATGCGGCCCTTCCACTTGCTTTTCATTAGCACTGGATCTGGTAACACACCTCACTGTCAACCTAATCCCCTCTCTCTCCATCTTGTCCCGTGGCAAAGGGGGGCAGCCATGACCAAGTACAGGGGCCCAGATGTTCCCTGTGTGGGGCGGGCGGGGGGTGCTGGGGCGACACGGGCCGCATGTTTGCTGATGATGGCAAGGTGTGCCCGGGCGCTCTGTAATGACACACTGCTCCTCTGGTTTTACTCTTGTCTCGACCGTCTGCCGTCTTTTCATCATTTTCATTTTTTCTCCTCAACATCTTTCTTCTTTCATTAGCATTTGCTTCCCTCGTCGTCCCACTCAGGTTTCACTGCATCATCCCGGGATCTCCTCTGCTCCATCAATCTCCAGAGGACCAGTAGTCTAACATACTGTAGCGGTAGTCCATTCCCCTGTCCTCCATCTCTCATGCACACATCTCCCACTGGGGTCGTTCGCTCTGACGTGCCGCAGCAGCTCAAAGGCTCAACCTTACACAATGGGGATCCTCACCTCTATCTCTGTCAGATTCCAACGTATTCTTTTTCCACGTCTGCAGCAACCGAGGAAGCCGCGGTGGTGAGTGATGGAGGCTGCACGGCTCAGGCTAAAAGTCAACATATATGTCTATTGTCACCGGCCATCCGTCTGTGTAACGGGAGACACTTCGTCTCATCCTGATGGCAACAAATCTGGAAACACTATGTGCAGATGCCCCGGGGAAAATAACTACATGCTGCAGTGAAGATCTATGAGGGCAACAAGAATCAATTGAAGAATATCAACAACAAGAAGTTTTAATAAAGTATAATAAACAGCTTACATCACATTCATAACCAGTATATACCAGTGTTTAAGAGAGCACTGGTATAATACATAGAATGAGGCGTTCTGCTGCAGATAACAGCATTAAGTAATCAGCAAGCAAGCTCATCTTCATCGTCTATCAATTATTAGGCCAAAGAAAGAAATATGATGTTGAATAGTCACTTACTCACTAAAGAGAAAGAAAAAAAAAGCATCTCATCAATGCCCAATTTTGAACGACAAAATTTATACAAAAACGACCATCAATAATCTTGTGCTGTCATGTTACAAAGAGAGAATAATGATTACAAAAAGCAGAACCCCTCGAGGCAGAATGAGTGGGAGAGGATTAGCTTTCGCATTAGCACAATTGTCTCTAAACTTTATTTCTTTTTCCATTGCAGTGCTTGCGCATTTCAAGTCTGTTTATCAAAGTCAACACATCAAAGATGGATGAAAGCTGAAAGGCTGGTGGAAATCAGTGCGGGGAAGCGGCGCACAGCATTGTGTCATGGCGCAGTTATGTAGATTTGAGTAAACAAAGTGCAAATTGTTTGAGGTTTTAATTAACATGTTCGACAATCATTTTATCTGGAGTAACCCTATATAACAACATCTGTAGAGCAGATGCATGCACTTAGAGCCCACTTCCATCTCTGTCCTCATCCCAGTAAAGGCCTGTTTTCTCGGGACGTGCTGCTCCTCCGCGCCTACGTGTTTCATGTTCCGAGCTGCACGCTACACCTCAGCCCTCTGTTTCCATCTGCCGTCCCGTTCAGAAGGCGTGCCAGAGAAAAACAAAAACTGAAAAACAAACCAAAAAATCCCAGATCATCTGTCACAGCGGTCGGCTCACACCCAGCGGCAAACTGCAGGCTGGAAGCTTTCGAATTTACATTAGCATTAGCGGCTCTGATTGTCATAATGGAAACACTGTGATGCCTCCTGGATAATGGGGAGTGTTGATGAAGATAGAGTTTGGACCAAACGTGAAAACAAACATCTCACATCAAAATGCTCACTCCCTCCTCGGACCTGACCCCGCGCACACATGTGTACAGCGAACGCACACCACAAACAGAAAAATCAGGTCCAACACTAACATCGCACTTCAGGGTTTACCGACACAGCACGCTTTTGGCACACAGATACTGTTAGCTTTCATGCAGCACAGAAGAATGTGATATCAAGATGAAAAAGTGTTATTAATCTTTCAGTCACTACAGAGGTCAACTTAGGACAAGACCTTTGGGAATTTAGTTCAATTATTTAGTAGTTTGCTCAAATAGATGAAAAAAGTTGATATTATTAATTTTAAATGGTTGGAGATTGCAAAAAAATGGCAAAGGTGAGGGGCAGTCTAAGCAATGACCAGGAAAAACACAGAATAGGCAGGAAGCTTTAAAACATAAACTATACACTAGTAGCTGCATTACTCAGATGCTGTGTGACAGAAACACCGGCGATAGCTTCTGGTTGGTCTTCTGCCAAGACTTGAGGGTTAGTGACAGAGCAGAGGCAAAATCCAGAATTAATTTATTTACATTTTAGATCATTAGAACATCAGATGCATGTGGGTGAATCCAGGAAATGTTGCTGATTCGTGTAACATCCTTGTTATCAAGGATGTTACACGAACAGTTACATAAAAACTGACCCCTTTGGAGTAACTGACTTGAATCAAGGTTTTCTTTATGCCAAAATATAGGGCTTTCAATAAAATAAAGTGTTGTTAAGTAATTCTTCTTCTAGGAGTTTCTCCTATCTGATCCCATGAGGGCCAAATCAGCAAATTTCCTGGATTGGGCCATGCAAGTAATATGCAAAGTCTGATTATGCCCAATTAATTTCATACTACAAAAAATTTACCTCACCTTATTATTAAATTAAGCAGCATAATTTCAATTCAATTCATCTTTATTCCCTACTTGGAGTCCATTAAGTAAAAGCGGATAAGACACAGTTAAATAAGTCAAGAAAAATTGTACATTTTGGCCACAATGAGAAACATGGAAACACTGGGAACAATCCTGGCTGCAATGCTTATTTGTCATGTATTTGATCCCTAATTATGACCAGATTTTGATTAATTTCTATTGGCTGACCGGACTGGGCAGAGTACTAAACAAATGACACAAGAATGTGCCGTTTGTTTCTCCAGTTTCAAAAATGTTGTTTATTTGAAAAAGAGCATAAATTTGACCAACTGGATTGAAATCATTAGAGAAATTCCCATTACACTTGCACCTGCATGTCTTAAAACGAGGCCATGTTGCAGCCCAGTGAGATAAGGCGGATTTGAGTTGCTTTTATGTGTTGTAATTAACACTTAAAGTTGGTGACTCATATACTTGCTAGTGTCTTTTTATATGTCCATGCTATAAAAAAAAAGAAAAAAAAATCCCCTTGGCTTGGAATGCGGGACATTAAAAACACAGAACTGAGCGAAAAGCTGAACGCCAAATTAACTTGGATACAGACAACAAACGGGGTCCCAAGGTTCTGCTGTGGATGAATGATATACAAACTTCTTGGTTTTGGACTCCTACAACTCTCTGCATATTAATCTATCTACAACGCACCAACTCTGCACTGAGTAATTGACTTCTTCCCGTCTCATCTTCAATAGAGCTCAAAAGCACTGTTTTTGTTTTCTGTACTGTCTACTGTATGTGGTTGCTCCGAGTTTACATGTGAAAAACAAACAAATGTCTGTTTTTACCTCATACTGTGACTCACCTTCAGGCCTCGGTCCAGACTTGATGTTCACGCTGCCCTTCATCGCAGAAACTGACAAGGCCACGCTCGGTTTCATCGGATGGGTCTCCGTCTCCATCACCAAAACAATCTGGGCTGTGTGGAGGGAGACTTTGTGGAAAGTCACACCCAGAGCCCCAAAAGTGCCCACTGGCGCCTGGTGATGGGCGTCCGGTCGAGGGGTGCTGGTGCGGGGGGTCTTGGACGGTGATGGGTGAGGGCTGAAGTAACTGGGTGGTTTTGAGGTGGGCGTGTCCCATGTGTGACCGGGAAAAAGCTTCTTTAGATAAGACTTGGCCTGCTCCAGCTTTGCCAGTGTGGGGTTGATCTTGAGAGGCCGCGATAGATCGATGTTGAGTTCAGCTGTGGAAGAAGACAAAAATTTTAAGATATATAAAAAATAATTTTAAAAAAATACCCAAGAAAAGTATTGGGTGAATGTGTGCCTGAAATCATAATGTTGCATTTAATATGTATAGAGTATTATCAGAGTATTGTGTTGTGTTATTGTGTTGTGTGTAAATTCTGGAATTTCAGACCAAATATTGCTTAATATGCTCCTGATCAGTTGCCCAAGCCGCATTAACAGATGTTCCAAATCTGAGAAAAAATTTCTCTACAGGGAAACAAAAATATATCTTACTTTACTGTATCAAAACAAAATGTTACCTCGTAGCAGAGTTATTTTAACTATTTCTACTACTACGAGCAGTGGGAAGGTGCAGAGCAGCACCCAGGGACCTCTCTCTGTCCGAGCTCAGCTCATGGTCAGAATCACCTAATTGTTGGAATAACCAACTGTGCATGTTTTGGGATACATAGGCAGGTATTCAGACAATAAGATAAATGGTGATAAATTGATGAATTTTATTAATTGCCTGTGAAAGAGCTCAATATACAGTTGTGGCCAAAAGTTTACACACCCTTTTAATCTTTTGGCCATTTTTCATAGAATATGAACGATAACACAAAAATCCCACTCATGGTTAGTGGTTGTACGAAGCCATTGATTGTCAAAGAACTGAGTATACTGTTTAGAAATCATAATGAAACAGAAACTACTCAGATGTCCCTGATCTAACGTTTACATGACCTTCAAAAAACTCACTTCAGCTGAAATACAGGACTCTGAAAAAATTGATGTCTGTTTCAAGATGTACAGCATGTAAAGTAAGTAAGTATTTTGATCAGGGACATTTGGCTATTTTCTAGCTGAAAAGGTTTTTTGGCAATAAATGGTTTCACGCAACCACTAACCATGAGTGAAATAAAGGTTTTATTATTCATATTCTATGAAATCATTTTTGGGCACAACTGTACTGTACTTTGGACAGTGTTACACAAAATGTGTGATCCTATGCTCACCATCGTACTTCTGATTTATACAGGAAAAACGAAATAGAACAAGAAGATGAGAAGCTAATGCTTACGTACAAGTCATAAAACAAGCATTTATTTTTAGTAAACCTTACAGCAGGGCAGGTCACTCTAAAAACAAATGTTACTTTTTATGGCTGGCAATTTAAGCTAAAGCCTTTTCATCCTGTGCAACACTAAATCCCTTTAAAATATGTTAGGCCCAGGACACAAATATAATAAATTCACTGTTGGCTGGGATCAGTGCTTCGTCTTATTTGGAAAGTCACAGTAAACTGGAAAAATGCCATTAATGTTCCCAAGGAAAGGAAGTTTTCATCAGGGCTCCTTTGACAAAGACATGTTACAGTCTAGCCCTGGGGATGTTGTACGGTGTGTCCAGTAAATCAAAGTTTGGTTTTTGCATGCAACGACCTGTTGAGGGACAGCTGGGGCCACTCTCAATGGTGATTTCTCCTTGCTCTAAACACAGACATATGCACAAATGATGGCCAATCTTGCTGTATCATCCACAAGTAGCCTATATACCTAATGCCAGCTGCTCCCCTCTCTCCTGCTTTACCTCTGCACTTCAGCCTTCAAACACTCCACTGGAATTTACAGAGACACATGAATTAACTCAATGCCGTTTTACACCACTTCCATTCTCCCATTTTTCCACTTGGTCATGATGATCGGAGAGAGGAGTGCAGCTGGATTTCATGGTCTCATCAAGGCGGTGTGTTTAGGGGCATTTTAAAGGGTTTTTAGGCCTCCCGTCTGTCTCCCGTCCCAGGTAGGAGGACGGGATGACAGCGTTGGGAGCGCCGCCAAGGAGAAACGGGGGGAAAAACGGAGTGCCCTCTGGATTGGTTCTTGTTTAATCCAGTGGAAGTGAGGCGCATGGTCAGAGAGAGGAATGGTGGAGATCTGGAGGACAGAGAAGAGGTATTTGCAGTGCAATGTAGCTTATCATTTCCACTTGACTTATCACCAGGAAACTTTCCAGCGGTGAAATAAATAGCCCATGTGCAGCTGCTCCTCCAGGTTGCACTGTCTTGCTCCAAACTTTTAACTTATTACTTGAACATCCTTCCTTAATCCATTTTAGAAAACCACACATGTGACCCCCTCATCATTGACAAGGTAGCCCTAGTCTAATACAGGGACAAGCTGTTTGAGAAGTAGTCCTGGCTCCAAATGTCACTTATGGCACTGGTCTTAAGGTCATAAAAGTTGCCACAGTTCTAGCCATATATAGTAACATCGTGTAAAACCATATATCAAGAGTTTCTCAGTATCTGTATCGACAAATGAAAGTCCAATGTTGAATTATTGTAAAACATATGCACAGTGAACTTATATTATGTTAATAAAGAAAATGCTAAAGTTGAAGGACTAAAGTTGCTCAGATGAGTCAAAATCTTGTGCCCTGTAAATCAAAGAAAAGAAAAGGATATCTGCCAAAAAGTTTCCTTTCAACATTTGCACCATTAGTGTCATTAATTAGAAAACTGCCATTCCATCCATGTATCTCTGAATAATCCAAATTGTGCACCAAGTAAACATAGATGACTTTGAATATGCAAGGATACATATATTTAGAAAAAATGTGTTTCATGTGTATGTGGAATAAGCACGAACATGTTCAGAAAGTTGGCAAACTTTGTGAAATCCACAAATTCCTCTAAAATCCTTTCCAACATTGTTAAATACAGATGCTGCCTTATTTTGTTGAAATGAGTCAGTTGAGGTTTCTTTAGAGTCCCTTATTTAAACAGTTAGTTCTGGAGGAATAGCAAAGTCCCTGAGGTTCAGCAGTTGCAAAGTATTTATTATTGTTGCATTGATAAGACAGGGACATTTTGGTTCTCCCTGAAGTGTGGCCCGAGATCAGGGTTACAATCAGTGCATGTCAACAAAGAAGCAACATCACGGTTGTTAACCACCTGCTGAGAGCAAGGATATTATCAGCCCATTTAAATGATTAATATCCCTGAGTGTTATTTCAATGCACTGCAGTCAACAGCGTCACTGAGGTCGTGCGATAGGTTACAAAATTAAAAAGGCTTTCCAGGACAACTCAATAACATTCTTATCTTTTGGTAAGGCTAAGAGGCTCTTGTGGGAGTGATAAGTCATGACGACACTGTTTCACATTACTTTGCACTGACCGAGGGATAGAGGGGATCTGGATTTTACGTTGTGCGAACTAAAACATGTCCCGGTGGAGCGCGGTGCATCTGTGCGGCTTCCCTCCGGCTTTATCCGGGAACCAGCGGAGCACATCGGTGTTTTTACTGCAGTGGACCAATGTCAAGCGATCAATCTTTCTCAGAAGTCCAATAAAACAACCGTGCAGTGTTGTATGACTTCATGTCCAGTACATCTCTAACATTTCCTTAACTTTGGCTGGTCCTCTACGATGTGGGAATGTGAGCAGGATGGACACTGTAGTCGAGCTCCATTTGGATTTTGAGTGCTCAGACATACGGAAGGAAACGTAATACTTATATTTGTAAAATTATATTTACAGCTTTACAAGTTATGGCAAAGTACATATCCTGATACAAGTGGAGTAAGATGTAATGGTACATTAAATAACATGTTTACCAGACACTGTAGGTAGAAGTAGGAATGAGAGACAGAAACACAAAAAAAATACAGTAAATACAAGGTTTCATTTTTAGCAAACGGCATGCTAGCAGACCAATGGCGCAGTAATGAACACACTCAGTTCCAGTGATGATTTATTGACTTTGAAAAGGTGACTGTAAACAGGAACACTCCAACCAGTGTGAATGAAGTGAAATATTACTCCAAGTTTTTAATGAGGGAACATGGTGATATGGTGCATGATTGAAGTGTGAAGGTTTGCTTTGTTCTAGAGATGCACCGATCCAGCTTTTTTGCATCCGATACCCGATACTTGGGGTTTGAGTATCTACAGATACCAATCGATACAATGAGATTTTCAGAAAATTTGTTTTGTAGATTTATGTGAAGGAACTCACATATACAATAATTTAGAAAAATCCAACATAAAGTGTTAATAATATTGCAAATATGTTTTATCTGTAATTCTGTAACAGTATTTCTCAAACTAAAATACACTTTTAGGAGAGACTCAGCACACCTGGTGGACGACAGGGTATATATTACTCTATATATCTATTATTGCTGCAACGTTTCCGTCAGGTAGACCAGTGGTTCCCAACCTTTTTTGTCTCACGTACCCCTTGGGCCTTTCATTTACACTCCAAGTACCCCCTGCTTCGATGGTTTTGTTGATTAGTTAGAAAGTGAATGACAAAAACTCCAATTTACCAGGTAAAAGACAGATAACTACTCACAAAATCTCACCCTTTACAGTTAAATGTTTTAAAATCTCTTTTCTTTGACCATAATAATCAAAAATACAATTTGTTTTATCTTATTTTTGATCTGAAATTATTAAGTACCCCGTGCTAACCTCTCGCGTACCCCCAGGGGTCCCCATACACCTGGTTGGGAAACACTGAGGTAGACCATCGTCATTGCAGCAATAAATATACATCAGAGTGAGACAGCGTGCGGGAGCTTCTTTACTTTTGGTCAAACTAAAATACAACCACAGGGACCAGGAACAGCTGACAATATTGTTTCACTACTTTAGGTGTTAGTGATGCGCGGGTCAGCCCGAAACCCGCAGTCACCCGCCGGGTATCCGCGGGTCGGGCGGTTTGGGTAGCCAAATCAGAGGACAAACTTCGAGTGCGGGTGGACCGGGTTATAAATAACATTTTTTTTTACATGTTTTTATAGCTTTCAGCGCAAAAAATGCATAATTATCCATAGACCTCAAGGCTGTGCCTTGTTGAATATCCAGTTTAATAGGGTAAACGCATTATAGTCTTTTATTTTATCATTAGTCCAAGTTTTAGTATCATGCGCCTGTCGCTTTAAATAGGCTCCATGCGTCAAATGCTCAACGAGCACAGGCTAACTACACGCTACAGCCAGGGCCGACTGGGACTATTTGGTGATGAAAATGATGAGACAAATATCGAACAGGATTACAAACCTCAAGAGAGAGACGGGAGAGAAAAAGAGCAGCTGCACGATCCTCTTGGTGGAAAGGTAAGCTCCTGCTACTGAGTCCTGCACGGACCACGTTACTCCAAACTCCCGTTTCATTTGATAGTTGTCCATGACTTGGTAAAAGTAAATT